>JAQIWN010000343.1:0-36671 GCA_034699025.1 Entomobrya cf. arborea Gr-Col-00668
GAAAGGAGATGTAAACAGAGAACAGATGATGAGGTGCCACATACAGAACAGCTTGATTCCCATTTTATGTATCGATAAAATAAAAATAGGATAAAATATTACAGTGATTTATTCAAACTTCAATTTTAGTTCAGTACACTTTATAAGATTTAGGTCAATGTGAACTTTGTGCACATTGCTCAATGGTGGATGATATTAATTGGTTGAAAATCTCATTCTCTGCTTTTTAGTTAAGATGTACCGAAACCGAATTGAGCCACACCCATTTTTTTCTGACCACCGTCATTTTGTGCTTTGACTCTTCATTATCGGTGACCATCAAAATGCTATTTTAAATGTTTTTGCAAAAAACGAATTAAACCACAAATTCAAATTCTCGATATACCCCATCTCAGCATCATTGTCTAATTGTTTTATTGTAAATCACGTTTTTCAAAGTTGCGGAGATTAGATCTTTGTTACGTAAAAATTGGAAAAAGATTTTATCGGAGACACATTATATAATATGGAAACAAATATTAGATTTTAAAACAGAATATGGTACTTGTTTTATTTCCCATTGCTTGGGCCCAATTAGTTTAATTTCAGAGTACGGGGCGAACAAGTTGACTGTTGTGTAATAAATCGTGCGAATTTAATAAAAAAGAAATTGATTTAACCTTTCCCTTATCACAGCTTGATAGTTTGATTTTACATAACTACATAAAATATCACATTGATGTTTGCATAATTTTTAAGATTGATATCTTTTGATTTGTATAGAGCATGCTAAAAACTCAAGCTTTTTAAGTAGTAAGACCAAGTTGAAATGAAACAAAGGATGTTTAAGGTACATATTTCATAACAGAAATAGAATACTAGTATAGCAAGTTTTCAGTTTATGGAATATGTTATACAAGCGAAGCGGTCGGGAACTTTATATCATAATCTACTTCGATGGTATTATGCATAAAATTTTCTCATGTGCGATTTTCCCATTATTATTTGGATAGTTTATCCAGTAAATTTATTATATATCAGCCAAATGTTTTTAAACATTATTGTGTAAAACCTGAATGGTTTGATGGTTATAATTTTTATCATTGAATTGAAAAAAACGATCTTAAAACTATTCAATAAATGTTACTACAATTAAAAATCAGTTGAGTTGAAGTTTAGAAACTAACACGTTGGAAGATTTCTGTTTCATACTCGCAGGGGATTTAAATGTTATTTAAAGAAGGAGAATTGAGCCAACTAAGGTATAATTTACTCAGTATTATTTGGAAACCTCTTTAATAAAATGTTTGAGTTTTGAATTGAAGTAGACCGAAAAAATAGGCTCAAATCTCATGGAAAAACCTGCTTGTGTCACGCAACAACGTGGTAAGAATCACCACTATAATTACAAAAGAAAAAATACTATTTTTACATGTTATATAATTTACTCGTAAGTTTTTTCCATTTTCTTCATTCGCTATCACCAAACTCAGTGAAAATCAAAAATTAGTACTCAAACACAAAGAACTCCAGTGAAATTGCCTGCGTCATTGTAAACTTGCAGAAATACTAAAGTTGGTTGTATTTAATTACTTTTAAAATTATTGGTCTAAATAGGAATATTGTCTAGAATTAGATTAGGAGATTACTTTATGTTTTATGTAACTCAAACTATAGTTTGTGACCATTATGATTTTGGATGTTACTATATATCATGTGAATTGCCATTTGAAAAATATATTTTTAGAATACATCTTTTAAGATATTTTTTCCATGTTTACACAATAAACTCCGGTATTTCCAAAACCATATTAGAAATTGATTAAAAATACCTAAATTCAATAATATGGTAGTTTATGAGCCTGAAACTTTGCGGTCTGTTAATGTGTAAATAATCAAAAGTCAGATTAAGAAATTTAATTTACTTTAATATATTCATGCAAATTGAGTACATAGTTTGTGAAGTTTAACTTAAATTTATATAAGGTAGCAAACTATTTCCGAATTATGATGATTTTGGAGTTTAAAAAAATATGAAAGAAACTACGTTTTGGTTTATTGTTTTAATCTGATTGAAAAATCTTAAAACTTTTTTACATCACAAAATCAACATAATATCTCGAAATATTTTGTTACTCCTACTATCCTTCACACGCAAAAATTTATTTTTAAGAATCATGTTCATTCAATTTTCTTATAAGTTCTATGATCATGAAACATCACCCCATTAATTAAAAGTAAATTTATCTTCATCTTTCAAAACCCATGTTAAACTATATATGTATGGAGAATGACTCAAAAAATACCACCCGTGACAGTGAGTACCAGCACTTTCAAGCAGTACTGCTACTAATAAAAGACTCGGCAGCAGCAGCTATAAACCAAGTTTTAATTGTAATACTAGGTTATTTATTTTGTCCTGAAGACATAAATATTATTATTTTAACAAAATATACTGATAATAAAATATAACATGACTACAAGTAAAACTTTTTTCTAAATTTCGAAGTCGAGTTTTGAATAACCACAGTTCAATTTTGGCTCCCTGCATTACTAGTTCCTTTTTGCGGAAAAAAATAAGTTCCTGAGACATGTCGGAAATCAATATTTTAGAATGTTATACCACTGCTGTTTGCATAGAAAATCTGTGCAAAAGCTATTGTAACAGTGACAATGGAAAAGACATGGTTTTGAATAATTTTTGTATGCGTGTCAAAAAGGGTTCAATGTCCGTGTAACACAATTACGTAGGAATTTTAATTTTGATTTTCTATTTTTTAAGAAAAAATAATTTCATTCCGTTAATTTCTAGATACGGATTTTTGGGAGCGAGTGGCTGTGGCAAAACAACGGTACTTTCATGCATTGTTGGCCTAAAGAAATGGGACTCTGGGAAAGTATTGGTATTCAGCAAAGAGCCAAGGTCAAAAGGAAGTGGTATTCCTGGTAAAATAGTAGGATATATGCCACAGGTGGAAATTAATGCAATAATAATATTTATCACTGCAAACTTTTTTTTGAATAATGTATTATCAAATTATTAATTTTAGGAACTTGCGCTATACAGCCAACTTTCGATAAACGAAATCATGAGTTTTTACGGAAAGCTCTATGGCATTCCTCATTTGATTGTAAGAAAACAATGGAAAGAGCTTAGTAAATTACTTGATTTGTCAAAAGTTGGACCCAAGTTAGTTGGACAGTTGAGGTTGACAAATGAATTTTAAATTAATGAATGCACATGAAAACTTTAATTTATGAATAATATTTATTTTACATTTAATGAATTATACAGCGGCGGTCAGAAACGAAGGGCATCGCTTGCAGTTGCCTTGATTCATTTACCCCAGCTTCTTGTTCTGGATGAACCGGTACGTTCCTAAAATTAAACTTTTAGTTTCCCGTTCGGTAATCCCATATTGCAAAATAAAGTAAATTATTCGTCAATTTATATAGACAGTTGGCCTCGACCCAGTTTTAAGAGAAACGTAATGTAAAACTTAAAACAAACTTTGTATATAGACTTAAAAGTCATATAGATATATATTTATATTTTTTCAGTATATGGAACTATCTCTATCAGATTGCCTCTAAATTTGGAACTACAATAATTATTACAACACATTATATCGAAGAAGCTCGTTATTCTGATATGGTAATATGTGCTTTGAAATACAATTTTTGTTACAAATTCTGAAAAATCACATTAATTTAGTTATCAAATAATTTGGCTTCGTTTTTCAAGATTGGCTTGACGAGACGAGGTCGTATGCTTGTGGAGAAAAGTCCAAGTGAACTAATGGAACAATATGAAACTAACTTGCTTGAAAAAGTTGTCATGAAGATTTGCCAGATGGATAAAACGGGTACCGGTATTATGGTTAACACAGCAGAAAATTGTAAAGATGAGTTAACACAAAGTCAAAAATTAAGATTTAATTCGCCTTGGAAACTAAAAAATGATCAAAGCGCTCATTGCAGTGAGTTAAAAGATGAAATTCGTGTGCTGTCATCTTTTGACGTTGAAAGAGGCAATCAAAAAAAACAAATTTTAGCAGGAAAATCCTTACTGGACCATTCAAGATCTTTACGATTCCTACAAAAAACGTGTGGATTTACTTGGATACTTTTACTAACATTTTTCAGACATCCCATGTAAAAAAATATTTTATTCATATTTTAAATATTTGCCATTAAAAATATCAGTCCAAACTAATTTTCTGAAAAATATTTTTTACATTATCATTTAAGCTTTCTTATGGCGTTAGTATTGATGCCCGCTTTTCAAGGTACTATCACGCTTTGGACTTTAGGATCAAAGCCCATAGGTCTACGACTTGGTATCATCAACCATGAAGTTGGTGACTGGATAACAGCCTGTGAATCAACACAAAACCACACATTTATTGATAACAAACTGATCCCTGATTGTCAGCTTACTTCTGATTTTGAGCTGAAAAAACTGAGTTGTCAGTATTTAAAGCAGTTGAGAAAGGATAACGTTGTTGACCTGGTGATAAAATTTTGTAACATAGTAATATATCGAAACTGTTGGACTTACTATAATAAATATCCAAACTTTTTATTTTAGATGTTATTTCATAAGGAGGATGAAGCTCGTGCACAAGTAGAATTGGGTAAATGTTGGGGGTACATGGTAATCCCTGAAAATTTTACCCAAAATTTCGGTGATCTTCTACTTGCAAAACAATACGCCATGAACGATTCGATAGAAGGCTCCCGAATTCCAGTTTACTTGGATTATTCTCGTAAGTTAAAAAAAAATAATCTTTACGCTTTTTTCGTATTTTTTACATTTTGGACACGTTTTATGTTTCTAGAATCAATTTCAAGCCTATACATTATTCGTCACATTTTTACTTCATATATGAATTATATGACGGAGCTTGCCAAATCTTGTTCAATGAATGAAAAAATGGTGGATGTTCCCCTAAACGTAAAATATAAAATTAAATATAAACAAAGACATAAACTTGAGCTTTCTAACATTAAAAATGTAGAGCTTTTTATATTTTAAAATTTTAACTCATTTTTTTAAGTACATTTTTTTTCAAATTAAATTGCCATTTAAAAAAAACTATTCAGTTTTCGATCATAATTTCTCGGCCAATATTTTCTGCTATATAGTTTCGTCAACCTATTTATGGGGACAATGATGATAACTACACAGCGTTTGTTATGCCAGGGTTATTACTTTTGTGAGTTTTGCAATAACTTTGTAGTTATATAACGTCACAAAACTTAATATATATGACAGTTAATCATGTATAATCCTTTGTTTTAGTACAATATTTGGTATCGGTTGCGCTCTTCCAGCATTGCTGATAATTGATGGTCAGTACTTCTTGCTTCTGTTTCCACTTTTGGTGTAAAATGTGTGATCATGGATTTTTTTTAATTTGCAGATCGCAAGCAAGGGACGTTGAGTAGAGCAAAAGTTGCTTGTATATCCTGCTCAAATGTAATAGCAAGTCATATAATCGTCCAAGGGATCCTCACCCTAGCACAGCTTGCCATATGGAACATTATTCTCTACTTTATTTTCTCAATTTCCTTCATTGGTCAAGTATGGCTATATGTTTTGATTTGCTTATTATGTGGATTTTCTGGGTCCGCATGGGGAATATTTGTTGGACTCGTAGTGAGCAATGAAGTAGAAGCCATTTATATTGGATCTGTTTTTGGTTTTATACTCTTGTTCCGCTGTGGTATAATTTGGCCTACGGAGGCTTTGTCCCAATTCTGGCAAGTTACAGGAAGTATACTTCCAACGTACCTACCAACGCAGTCCTTAAGGTCAGTTACCATAAGAGGAGTTGGAATACTGCATCAATTGGTTTGGCCAGGAATTTTGGCGTCAGTGCTCTGGACTATAGCATTTGTTATATTTAGTGTAATACTTTATCGTAAAAAAATTTAATGTTTGAAAATATTTGATTCCATAAATTTTTACACAATAAAAAGAATATCTAATTCATACTAGCCAAAATCATGTCATGCCAACCAATGTCCTTTTGAGACAATCTTTCAATATATCACAATCATTTAAATTATATTGGCCAGACATGTTCACTGAATTTACTTTCCACGCATGCATACTCCATAAATCATTTTAAAAGTTATGATACAAAATGGTGTAATTTAACCAAAGTTATGACATCAAAAATATTTTAAATTGGTTCCTAATTAGTTTTTAGGATCAAGTCAGTGTGGATGCCACATGAAGTCTGAAAATTGTCCAATATGATCCTTATAAATTTAAAATGCATTTTACTAGGCCTTGAACATCTTTTGACCACCACCCTACCGAAATTCACATTTGTTTTATGGTGTTATGACAACAAAAAGCCCAAAATGTCCTACTGTATCCATCAATAAATCAATAAGTTGATCAACTTGAATAATGCCAATCACATTTAACAATGCATAGAAGACTCTGATTCCCCACCCATTCAGGTGTTCATCCTTATAGGAGAAGTGCCAATGCATGTCGAAAAAGCACAAAGGACGGACATAGAGGCAGACAGATACGTCAAAAGTTACATCTTATGCAACCGAAAATTAACATTAGTTTCTCATAGACACTCAGTTCAAATTTCGTTTGGCAATTTAACTCTAATTAACTTGTGGATTGCCGAATTCAGGTTCCACTTTCAAAATCTAAACGTATTATTAATACCTGAAATAAAGAAAAGGTTTAGGTCCTAATAATCAACTTTGGTGATCGTTTTTTTTAAACTGGGCTTGTGAATTGGAGATGCCTATTTGGTTTACATTTGCATGGCTCGTTTATATCGTATGAAAATCTTTCGTTTCAAAATTACATATTCGACTCTATTAAAACTCTTACGATTAATTCCCATTGATTGCATAACTTGTTTCAAATATCTAAGTTTAAAAAAAATGTTAATATTGTTGTTGGGAACGATTTTTAATGTGAATTTGTTTTTTAAAAAACTTGGTTTTAATTGAGTAGAATCGTATCAACCCAAAGGTTGTTTTTAATTTTTTAGCATGTAGTCAACGCGTTTCAATATTATTAGTTTGGCAGAAGTGTACAATTCTGCGCATTTGTGCAAAATAGATTTATCAAACTATGGTAGATGAAAGATTCGATCAGGCTGGTGTACGTTCTCATAATCCAATGTGCAACGTCATCTTAATCATGATTTTTTTCACAACAATATGGAAATTACTGAAATGGAGGTTAATAATGCAATTAAAAGTTTCTTTGTTTTTGTCTTTGTTTGATTGCAAGTCACAAGATGATTGCTTGCCATGAAGAACTACAAATTCAAATTAATTGCGTACTAAAGTATTACAAATTTTTTACAGAAAATACAAATGGTTTTGCCCAGTCTTCAATACTTGCATCGTTACTAAGCAAGAATTTAAAGAATCGTAGAAAAGTTAAAAATCATAAAGTAATAAAAACACCACCATGTCTAGTTTTTGAGACAGTTGATACCTGGCTGTTCCATGAGCAGCTCTTATTTTTATCTTTTACTCTCACACTGTGTTTTTAAATACCTTATTCTGGTAGTAGTCTAATAACTAAGTTAATTTTTGGTTTTTTCTAGTAAACAAACCTTGTTTGTTCGAATCAAATTCCTAAGTTGGAGTTAACCTGCTGGATTAATTGTTATGAAAGGTAAAAAAACACACGTACTGGGTACTACTGGGTTTAATCTTTGTCATTCTTAATATTATTGGCAGACATAAGTTTTGCTTGAAAATTTTATTTGATTTAAAAAAAATATTTTGTTTTTGAAATATAATTAGGACTCAAGGAACAGGTTTGGGTAACATCAGCTTTAGTAGAGGATGATGTGGAGAAAGCGTTGATTCTTTGCTATTCCTTAAAGCGAGCTTACACAAGTCGTAAAATAGCTGTTGTTGCCTCACCAGGACATTCCACGAATTTGAGGTTTGCAATTTATTGATTTATTTTTACTGTAAAACTGTTGAGACTGGAATATTTTCTTAATTATATCACCAAGAGAGTAAACTATGAATGTATCCACTTGTAATTTGTAGAAATGCCCTCAATGAAGTCTTTGATTTTGTTTTCTACCTGGATCACAACTATAATGAAACACAACTGAAACTTCAAGATTTTGCCAAGGTGTACTCACTCATGGCCTTAAAGTCTTTTGAAAACTGTGTGTATGTATCTCCATATATGCTGGCCATTAAAAACTGCGATGACATTTTCTCAAAGGATACTGATAACCTTGTTATGGTGGAAGGAGATAAAGAAGCATCGATCTTTTTATTCAAACCATCTACAAAAAACTACAAGGACTTGACAATGAGCTTGAAAACATGGGAATCAAATGGTATGTAAGCGGTTTATTACGGTGCTGAGGGCGCAGCATTGCTTTTATCTTGTTTTCCTGTCGGTCTGCAGCACGATAACTAAAGAACTTGTGAATAGATTTTTTTCCAATTTGGCATGTAGGCCACTTAGGTCAAGTACAAAATCTCTATTTATTCGCAGCCCTCTGGGTCTAACCCCAAGGTCACAGTTCGAATTCAGAAATTTTCAACTTACCGGAAATGACGGACCTGGTCAGACGATTAGGAACGTGGAAAATTTTGAAAAAATACAGATTTTGGTACTCTGATATCCTTTGGAAATTATGGGCAACGATTTAATGTAACGCTATTGTAATGGGGGCTCTTAAATTGCCTTACTTTGCATTGAAACTAGTCAACTTTGCTTCTTCCTCACAATTTTAAAAATCCTCATTCGGGAATTTGGTTACTATAATTCGTAATCAGCGTATCAGAATCTATATTTCTCATAATTCTTCATACCTCTAGCCGTCTAACCATGTCCGTCATTTTCTGATTAGTCATGGTGCATATTTGAATAGCACAATCGAAAAATCCTGTCGATTGGCCTATTGGCAGGGTGCTTTAATTTAGAAAACCGTTTCAAAGACCTTTGAGCTTGCTCCCTAACAGGTCTCAACTCGCCTTCAAAAGTGTCTTATGTGCATAACTTAATTTTATTACTTGTTAAATTTCAGAATCTGGATTCGGAAATTATGTAAAGAAATGGATGAGGATTAACGCATATCGGACTGATTTTCTCGATACCAAATACAACATTGTTATTCAAGAGCGAGCATTACTTGAGTAAGTTAGAGTTTGCCTTACTTTTAAAACAGCATATTTTTATAATTGGTACATTTTGGACCGGTCGCCAAGGTCTGAACGTTACCAATCAAATCTACCATTTTCAATTTAAATCGTTTAAAACTCTAAATTAAGGACATGTATTCGCCTGAACCTTAAGTATTATATTGTTTATGGCACTCGAAAGGAGTGGCACTAAAGTGACACAAAACCAACGAGTATTTAACAGAAAAATGCACTTTAAGTGAGTTATTTAAGAGAACTGTAGTAATGGTAAACAATAAAATCAAATAATTTGCCCAATTAGCTTAGTTTCAAAAGTTAGCTGGACATTTTGGTATACGTTAAGTTTGAAAGTGAAGTGGGCAAATTGTTATCAATAAAATCGATACAAAGCCTTAACAAGTTTATTTAACTCACAGGTTTGAACAAAATATCTTCATGGTTAATTTGCTGAATTATCCTAAAACATCTGACATGAAAGGTTTAAGGAACAATGGAATGTTGGGAAAACTGGTCGCGATTTATTGGTCAAAGATTCGGGAGGATAACGTTTTACCATTGATTGAAAAGTCGGAGCCAAATATAAACAGTCTCCAACCTTTGCAATACAGCAAGGAGCCCATCGCAATTGTTGGAATGAGCTGCCGTTATCCAAAAGCCAACAATCTAGAAGAGTTCTGGAAATTGCTTTTCCAGGAACAAGACGGTACAAGCAATCCTCCACCATTTCGTTGGATACGCGAACATTGTAGCAAGTATAGTGCAGATGCAAAGAAAACAAATGCTGGATTTTTAAAAGTTCCAGTTGATGAATTTGACGCTAAATTCTTTGGTAGATAAAATACACTTTTAATCGACTTTTAAAGAAACATACTAAACAAATATACAAAAAAATACAGTTTCTTCTCATTGAACCCATTTTAATTTAGGAATTTCCCCAAAAGAAGTTCTTTTTATGGATCCTCAACACAGACTTTTGCATGAACTAGTTTGGGAAGGATTGGAGGATGCATGTATTGACCCACACACCTTGCGTGGCACATCCGGTTCGGTTTTTATGGGATCCTGGACTAATGATTACAAAGATGTTCTTTTGCACTCCGGAAATTCCGAGTTTTTTCGCGGATACATGGGCAATTCGATTGGGGCAGCCACAGCTCGACTGTCATTTCTCTTAGGAATGACTGGCCCTAGCATTGCAACTGAATCAGGATGCAGCTCGGCTATGGTGGCCGTTCACATGGCATGTCGATCACTGCAAAACGGAGAAACCAATCTTGCTTTTACCGGTGGGGTAAATCTGCTTCTCCATCCGTTTGACAAGAAATTCATGCCAATTGTGATTTCACCAGATGGTCGTTGCAAAACATTCTCTGAGGACGCCAATGGGTTTGCAAGAGCAGATGGATGTGGAGTACTTGTACTAAAAAGGCTTTCCGATGCCCTAAAAGACGGGGATAACATTTGGGCTCTTATCAGAGGTAGTGCTGTGTCGCAAGAGGGTGTATCAAGCAGTATGGGGACCCCAACTGTCCACTGCGAATCTCTAGCTATGAAAGATGCTTTAAAGGATGCTCGTGTTCGACCTGAGGAAGTATCGTACGTGGAAGCTCATGGAACTGGAACAAGTGTTGGAGATCCAATGGAGGTTGCTGCTATAGCAAGTGCATATCATTCTCCATCCAGAAAAACCCCATTGGTAATTGGTTCTGTGAAGACGAACGTGGGGCATACTGAGTCATGTTCTGGAATCACAGGTATTATGAAGGTGGTGCTTGGAATGCATCATGAAATCATCCCAGCTCATAAAAATTTAACAAAAATTAATCCTTCTATTGACTTGGATGCGGTTCCAGCAGTAATTCCATTTGAATGCATAGAATGGAAGAAATGCACAGGTGAAAGTCGTATGGCAGGAGTGAGCTCCTTTGGCATTACAGGTACCGACGCACACGTCATTTTAGAAGAAAGACCAGAGCTTCCAGACGAAAATGTTCTTGCTGTGGGTGATGACAATGATCGTCCACTACACATCTTAAAAATATCATCAAAAACAGAGGAAGCGCTTGAAATTTTGTTAGACAAGTATAAAGTTACTATGAAAAAGAGTGAGGAAATACTTTCTGACATTGCTTTCTCATCGAATTGTGGAAGGACCAACTTTTCATGCAGGGCAGCTATCATTGCACGTACCAAAGATGATGTCGTTTCTTGTATTGACCAACGAAAGTATTTGAGAAAGGAAGTCAACTCGGATTCATTAGGAAAAATTTGTTTCCTGTTTACTGGACAAGGATCTCAATATCCAGGAATGGCAAAAAGGCTATATGAGTGCAGTCCAATTTTCCAGATGTACTTTGACTACTGTGACAAGATTATGGAAAAGACTTACGACATCGGTTTGAGGGAAGCTTTATGGAGCTCCAATGCTGGCTCAGGAGAAGATATAAATCGTACAATTTACAGCCAGACATCTATATTTTGTGTGGAATATTCACTGCTAAAATTGTGGGAGTCGTGGGGAATCAAACCAGATTACGCTTTAGGACATAGCTTAGGCGAGTTTGCTGCTGCAGTCTGCGCTGGAATCATTTCCGTGGATGATGCAATCACATTAGTTGCAGAGAGAAGCAAATTAATTGAAGAATTGTCCAACGGAAAAATGCTTGTCATTCAAGCGGATTTTGTTGAGGTTCAGCAGAAAATGAAAAGGTTTGCTGGACAAAACTCCAAAAAACTTCTGGACTACGCAGCAATAAATTCGAGCTCACAAACTGTTGTGGCAGGAGACTCAGACACTATAATGGAATTCTCAAATTTTTGCTTGGAGAACAATATGAAATGTTTGGTTCTGGCTGCCACTCATGCATTTCACTCAAAACACATGGATCCAATATTGGAAAAGTATAAATTTGTGGCAAAAACTATCAATGTGTCTATGAGTCAATCATGTGAATTCATTTCGGGCATGCGAGGAGGCGTTGTCTCTAAGGATGAAATAAACGCAGAGTACTGGGTTCAGCACACGAGAGAAAAGGTTAACTTTTTGGGCGCTAGTCAAAAGGCAGTGGAACTTGGCTGCAAGGTGTTCATTGAAATTGGACCTCAACCCATTCTATCCGCTCTAACAATGATGAACAACGACGACAATTTGTTGTGCTTACCTTCAATGAAACGAAAAGCAGACGATTGGGAAACCATTCTTAACACGGTTGGAAGATTATATGTAAATGGGATTGAAATCGATTGGAATGGATTCGATCAGTTTTACAACCGAAGGAAGGTTCCTAACCTTCCTCACTATCCTTTCATCGGAAAGAGGTTTTGGCCTGACTTAATGAATGTCACTGGAAATACAATTCATCCTCTTATTGGCTCTGTATTTCCGAATGCTTCAGCAATTAAAATATTCCAAAACGGAGTAAATCTATCGACCCACTTATTCATGAAAGATCACGTTATTGGACAAACGGTGGTGTTTCCTGGAGCGTGTTACCTGGAAATGTGTATTGCAGCTGGTTTGGCAACAATAGAAGGTTCAACTGATGCACTTGCTAAACCAAGTCGACCGATGAAAATAGACAACCTGTTGATAAAGGCTCCACTTGCTCTTCGAGACGAAAAAACCTGTCAGCTTCAAACAGTTGTTGAGCTGAATAAATCAAACCAAAATGATTCGAATGACATGAATGTCAAAATATTTCATCAGCAAGAATCAGACCATTCGGGGAAATGGATTGAACACGCTGTTGCAATATTTACGCCACTTACAACTGCAGAAGAACAAATAATTCGGTTTGATGCGGCACTTTTCAGGAAAACGATATCACAACCTTTGTATAGTGAAGACGTAGCTCCAATTTACGCCAAATTATCCACACTTGGATTGAAATTTGGTCCTGTGTTTCGCAGTCTGGTAAAAATTTGGAGAAGTGAAGAAAATCGTACTTTGGTAGCCCAGGTCAAAGTTCTGGAAAATACTGACGGTCAATCTGGTCAATACATTATTCATCCAGCAACACTAGATGCTATGATTCAGGCCATAATGATGTTCAAGCTGACTTCCAATGCAAAAGCTAAACTCTTTGTTCCAATAAAAATTGGCAAATTTTTGTGGTTATCTGACCCACTACACGAGTCATCCGACATGATTTACATACACATTCATGAAAATTCTTCCATTAGATCTGAATCGTCAACAAGCTCATGTACCGCTTTACTTATAGACTTAAATGGAAAAGTTTTGGCTTCAATGACTGATGTTGAGTTCATTGAAACCACAGTCAAAACGGTGGAGGCTGTCTTGGAGCAACAGATATCCGCAATGCCAGATTTATGGGAGGAGTCTTGGCGTCCAAGTGTAGGACCTTCGCAGTATAGACATGAGCTGGCTCTGTGTAGAAAGAAACGGTTTTACGATGAGGAATTTCTAAACGACCTGAAAATGGAATTTAATGAACTCAAACCTCGCCAACAAGAAGCCTTTATGAATTTGAATCGTATGGTATATTTGAACTTTCTCTGCTGTCTGTATGAATGCGGATGGGTGTCTACTTTGAATTCAACTTTTAACGAGGATGACTTTGTACAAAGTCACGGTATTCAAAAAGAATTTACAAAATTGCTAAGCTATATCCTGCACATATTTGAGGAGGAAGGAATTTTACAAAAAGTCGAAGCAGCTACCTGGAAAGTAATAGCAACCCCTCCATCTGCCAATCAAATTAAAGAAGAGTTATCATCGTCAATTTACACTATAGATTTGGTCAAAAAATTTAATTCAACTTTACTTATATCAGAGATTGGTAAAAATTATTCGGGCGTATTTCAGGGAAAACAATCAGTACTCCCTATCATGTTTCCAGAAGGTCTAGCAAAGTCTAAATGGCCACCTATTGCTAATTTCTACATTGATTATGGACAGCTTTTTGGGATGACGAAAATGTATGTGGAGGTAGTACGTGCTGATACACAACATTGTAAAACCCACATCTCTAGTCAAAAGAACATTTTTAGGATTTTGGAAGTTGGCGCTGGTACAGGAATATTCACCCGCGAGTACCTGCAAGTACTACATCAAAATGAAGTCGATATCGAGTACACTTTCACTGACATTTCTCCAGCTTTTTTTTCTGCAGCTGAGAAGACACTAGAGCCTTACCTGAAGTTAATAACATTTAAAAAGTTAAACATTGAAGAAGACCCCATAACTCAAGGGTTTATACCGAATTACTATGACTACGTCATCGCTAGTGATGTCATCCATGCCACGAGAAATTTGAATGAAAGTTTGAGGAACGTTCGCACGCTACTAAAACCCAACGGAAAATTTATGATGGTTGAACAGACCAGAAAAAATCGAATCATTACTTTTTTGTTTGGTTTGCTTGGTGGATTTTGGCGTTTTGATGATCTTGACGTTAGACCTGATCACTGTACTTTGTCCATAAATAAGTGGAAAGAAACATTGGAGCTTGCTGGATTCGATGTTTTGGAAAATTTTCCATCAGTCAATAACCACCATTCTTTTATATATTCCTTTAAAAGACAATATGGCTTGATGAGTTCCAGCACCAAGGTCATTCCATCAGACATACAAAAATTCTGGGTATTGTTTCATCAGAATGATAGCCCAACATCATCATATTTGCTAGAACAGATCAAATGTACACCTGGTCGAAATGTGATTACCGTCCGACGTGGAGAAAAGTATAAAAGTAGCGAGATGGGAGGTGGATGGAACTTTGAAATTCGACCAGATTCTGAGCATGATTTTGATGACTTTATAAATTTCTGTGACCACCACTGCGGAAATAACATAGAGGGCATTATTTATGCGTGGACTTTGGACAAAACCTGTACCACTCAGGATTCCATTTTGCAGCCTTACTTTTACATGACCAAAGCGTTCATGCGTAAAAAACAGAGCTCATCAGCAAAAATTTTATCGCTAGTAAGTGGAATTATGCCGGTGGAAGACACTGAGATATCCCATTTTCACTCCAGTACCATTTGGGGATTCAACAAATCGTTAAAAAATGAACGTACTGATATCCAATGCAGGTGTATTGATATTGGAGCCAAGGACGAGGTAACATGGGCTGAGCAAGTTTTCTATGAAATATGGAACTATGTGAAGGAAACGCAGGTGGCGTTTTTTGAAAGAGATAGTTCCAGGTATACTTGCAAGCTCAACGCTCTAAAGCCAAATTTGATGGATTTAAAACTCCTAAATGGATCAGAAAGATTTCAGCTTATTCTACCGGAAACAAAATCTTTTGCAGATTTGCAGTTTGGAGCTCTGGAAACGTTTATTTTGAAAGATGAAGAAATTGAAGTTCAGGTTCTAGCCTCGGCGCTAAATTTCAAAGATATTTTTAATATTCTTAAGCCTTCTGATCATTTCAAGGATAGTAATGCAGTTGGTTACGACTTTGCTGGAGTTGTGAAACGTGTTGGATCTCGGGTATCATTATGGTCCATCGGAGATCGAGTATTTGGCCTGAATGTCAACAGGTATCCCTTACCAAGCCATATTCAACTTCATGAAAACGATGTAATTCTAATACCAGATGAGCTGACGTTTCCCGAGGCGTGTACTTTGCCTGCTGTAGTAGCAACCAGTTATCATTGCCTTTTGAACATTGCAAAAATTACTGCACAAGATACAGTTCTGATTCATGCGGCGTCTGGGGGAGTGGGGCTAAGTTCCATCGAAATTTGTAAGAATGTGGGAGCAAATATTATTGCTACAGCGGGAAGCAAACGAAAACAAAATTATTTAAGATCGTTAGGCATTAAGCACATATTCCACTCACGTAACACAGAATATGGCGATAAAATTCTGAAGGTCACCAACGGTCGTGGTGTGAACGTTGTTCTTAATTCGTTGACTAGTAAGGGATTCAAAGAGGCAACGCTTAAAGTATGTGCAAAAAACGCTCGTTTTGTTGAAATGAGTAAACTTTCCGTTTGGACACCGGAAGAATTGATAAAGTTACGGCCGGATGTACATTACACGATTGTGGACCTCGCGTCGGCGGATAAGCATGAACTTCGAAGTCTTCTGAGTAAAATAAATGAACTGGTTACAACGAAAGCAGTTAGTCCAATTCCTTACGTACGATTTGATGCGGTTCACATCAAGGAAGCTTTGCAGTACTTGCAAAAGGCAAAACACATTGGCAAAGTGGTTTGTGTCATGCCACACTTTAAATCACAAAATGGCACATCGGATGTCTACACTCCCATGTTTAACAATAATGCAACGTATCTTATCACCGGAGGGCTTGGTGGTATTGGATTTGCAGTCTGTCAGTGGATGGTGGAGAAGGGAGCCAAGCACATTGTGCTAGCTGGAAGAAGTCTTCCTAGTGACACGATTCTTAATTCCATTATCGCCATGCAAACAGAGAAACGGGTTAACATTGTACCTGTGCAATTGGATGTCAGTGATTTTAAAAAATGTAACGAGCTCATTGAAGTAAAGCTACCTGAAATGAAGTTACCTCCTCTAAAAGGTGTCATGCATGCTGCTGGAGTACTTCAGGACGGGCTGATTGAAAATCAGACTTGGGATAAGCTTTCGAGCACATTTAGAACTAAAGTGGATGGCACATTGAACTTGCACGAAGTTACCAAAACCTTAAATCTCGAACATTTTGTCATGTTCTCTTCAATGGCTGCAATATTAGGATCTCCTGGACAATGTAACCATGCGGCAGGAAACAATTTTGAAGACACGTTTGCTCATTATAGACATTCGATTGGATTGCCAGCAACAACGGTAAATTGGGGACAATGGGGTGAAGTGGGAATTGCAACGGAAGTCGACATGCCAGGTATCAAAACCCTTTCCACTTTGCAAGGAGTGACGGGACTTGAATTTGCTCTGAAGTCCCATCGTGTACAAACTAGCGTTTTCAACGTCGAGTCGTTTGTTCTTCTGAGCAAACTTTTCCCTCAGGCTATGCATATTTTAGATGAACGTATTTGGCTAACTAGGGGGAATGGAAGTGGCACTGGTGACATGAGCATGAAATCAGATGAATTTTGGCAGCTATATGACAGTTTACAAAACATACAAGAAAAGTCGGATATGATCAAAAAACAGTTAAAAACTATTGTTGGAAGTATTCTGAAATTTGACGATGGAGATGTCATCGAGGAGAACGGAATCTTCCAAGGAATGGGTGTGGATTCTCTTATGTTTGTTGAGATGAAAAATGCAATACAAGCTCTTCTTGGAAACCGCGCAACCATTAATGTGAATGCAATGAAATACTGCAACACTGTGAGCTTGCTTAGCGAAACTCTTATCCAAATCATAGAGGGGGAAATTATTGAGGACGAAAAACTTCCGACTGCGGAAGAAGTGGCTGCACTAATTAAAGAGGATTGCCAACTTCCAGAACACATATTGGGTAAAAGTATTCACAAGCAAATTGATATAAAGAATGTGTCAAGAATACTTTTAACTGGTTGCTCTGGAACACTTGGCCCTTACATCTTGAAAGAACTTTCAAATGTTCCACAAGTATCAGAAATTATTTGTCTGATGCGACCAAGTAAGACTGTCTCTGGCGAGGAGCGTCTAAAAAAGGTCCTGCAAGATAGACATATAATGTCTCAAGTCGTCATGCACAAGGTTCGTTGCATTGATGGAAATGTTGCCTTGCCTAACATTGGCATGGGGCCACACGATTGGGAAGAGTTGTGTAACAGTGTGGATGCTGTCTTCCATTCCGCTGCGAGCGTTCAGCATACGGAGACCTACAGAAAACGGAACTCGGATATGGACATGAGAGCTGTTAATATTCAGGGCACTAAGAATATTTTAGAATTCGCTTGTGCGGGAAATAAACTTAAGCATGTTTACTACGCGTCTAGTCTTTTAGCAGTGCCAAATGTGGATGACGAAGGGCGGCTTTCAGAAGACTGGCCTGAGCTCAATAATTATGATGGCGTGACGAAGATGGCATACCCAATTACTAAATTTGTAGGTGATGTGCTCATGAAACAAGCTGTTTGTGAACGAGGAATTCCTGGAAAAGTCTTTCGATTTCCTTTGATTGTGGGTGACTCGAAGAATGGAAGATTTGTTCTGGATCAAAATCATGTTATGCTTCGTTACATGTTCATATTGCAGCAACGAATGATGCCTAGTGATCCCTTACCATTGGTAATGCTGCCAGTGGATCATTGTGCGTGGGCGTCGGTGAAAATTTTTTTCAATCACGATTCTCCAAATGAAATTTTCAATGTCTCCAATTCTACTCCAGGTCCAGACCAAGAATTCGTATCAGTCGCGGAAAAGTTGGGCTATAAGGTTGACATCGTGGAATTTGGTAAATTCACCGAGAAAATCAGACAGTCCACTCCAGACGACGCCCCATTTGCTTTATTTCGGGATTTTTACCAAAGCGATGAAGAAATTTTATCGCTTTACAACACATTGCCAATTCTAAAGCAATATATTTTGATCGGAGGCTCTAACGACAAGTTTATGGTTAGTAAGAAAATTGCTAATCTACTACCAGAATTCTACAGCAATGTTGGGTCGTGCATGGATCATATTTACCGGGATTTGTTATTTGCAAAAAGCCAAGGATGGTTTGAGAAATTTAACTTGTGATGAAAATATAATGAACAGCATTATAATGGATCTTTATATGTAATACATTAAAATTGTAAATTTTTGCTTAAGAAATTCTTGATGAATTTGTATTTAAATCAAGGTCAATATTAAGAGAACGTGCCGCAAAGACATCAGCATGTTTTTTTTGACTGATAAATATTTATCATAACTATGGCACCATGTGAAAGATTTTTTGTGCCCCAGAAATGCCAACTTAACCTAAAAATATCATCACTTGCCCAAGAATGTCATTTAATTGCTCCGAAAATCTCATACGTTGACCTCGAAATGTCATATCATGATGCAAAAATGTCGTATTGTGGTGCAAAAATGTGGTATTTTGCTGCAAAAATGTCATAAATTATTCTAAAAGTCAATATTCGCATCCAAAATACCATTAAAAGCCACAAATTAACATTTATTGCCACAAAATTGCTGGTCTCCAAAAATGTTACTAAATGTCCTAAAAATGTCATCACTTGTCCTTAAAGTGTCATTATTTGATCTTAAAATGGCATGACTTTAATTTGGAATTTGTTTGAATGTAATTGCTGAAAGAAGCATCTAAGTTTGGCTACTCTTTATGAAGAATTTTTTTCAACCCCATGGTCCAATACTTAATTCAGAAAATACTTATGATCATATGCTACCATATCATTTCAGTGTGCTGACAAAAAAATAGCAAATCTAATCAAACTCTTCGAACAAAGTTACATATCTTGTCAAGTGCAATTTTCCGATAAGAAATAAGATATATCATTATTATATAACTGAAAAAATTTAGTAATATGTAATGCAGTTGTTATTTGTATTTCATAATATTTCGTATTTTATTTTTAAGTGTGCTAGCAAATTGAAAATTTGAATCTTAGAAATCCGCAACAAACAAAAATTACTTCGTGATAAGGTTTGTAAAATATCTTGTTGAATCATCAAATCCTGACGTTGGACATTGTTATACCTAAGATATGAAAATTCAATTTTCAATGGTTAAATTTTAAATGTGTTTATCGTTTCTATCGATCCTAAATTTATTATCCGACTTAGTAACTAACGAAGTGAATTGTAACGCGCACTACTATTAATGCTGTGCAATTATTCTAAATCAAGTTAAGAGAATGGCTAATTTGATCATAAATATGTAAAAAAAATAGCAGGTTTCACTTGGTTAAATAAGTTACTCTTTTTCGGTAAATTATGTGCTCAAGGTGAGTTCTATTATTGTGATGATTTATCTTTGCTCAAAAGTCCAAATATTCACGCACAAGGAACAATAGAACTTCTCTCTTAATTAACCAAACTAATTTTTAATTTACGAATAAATTTTCGCAGGTGACATAAAAAATAACATTTACTTTAATAAAATAATTGACAACATTTTAAAATACTCATTTATTTCAGCAAACTTAGAAATCTTTAACAGTTATTAGCAGAAGTTTTACAGGGTATCGAATTACGAAGTTGTTTTTATCTGTGTTTATATATTTTAAGCAATTCCAGAAATCAAACCTATTTTCGTTTTAAAATGTTCTGACTTTACCAGCTTATTAATAGTAGAATAAAAGATAAAAATAAATTTTCATGGACTTTTCACCAAGAGCTCTAGTTCGTACTCAAGGTGTTTGGCTAAACTTTGGGCGATTTCTTTTGATAAAACAGATTCTTTAGCGATCACCGCTATTCTCAGTACATCTTGGTGGCTTAAGGCAGTAAACACTACACCAGCTATGCCTTGTAATGTTCCTACAGATGCATGAGCTTCTACACATTCCGCATTTCCAACAGAAAATCCTTCCATATCTCCCGCATTGTTTGTAATAGCTGAAATTTGTAAAAATAAATTTAAAAACTACGTACTTTTTTGAATCAATCAGAACAAAAAAAAATAAGTTTTTATAGCATATGAGAATTTACCTGTGGCAAAAAACCAGTTGGAAAGAAATTTTGTCACGGGATAAATCTGGAGTCCACCAAGCAAAGTAAATGCATTTATGTACCTGAATTGCTGTTCATTTTTAATCCTACTGAATTCTTCGTTGCACTCTTGCAGTCTTTTGAAAGCACATTCTTGATCGGTTGCCAAATCTATAATACTCAAGTATGCATGATTTGTCAGATACTCAGGATGATTTGGTTTTGGTAACATAAAACCGGTTGCCACTTTTCTATTCCATTTTCCATCAATATACTTTCTAGTCGCTCCAGCAATTATTCCCATTACAACAGCAGAGGTTTTAACATCGTTTTCCTTCGCCATTTGCTTTACACTTGAGAGTTTTATTTTTGGACTAAAAGCAACAACCGTTTTATTTGTTTGATAATCGGGATTCCGGAAACATTCTTGTAATTTCCATGGATGTTGGAAACTATTGCGTTGTAATTTATACAGATTGATGAACTCAACAAATATTTTCAAAGGATAACTTAATATGAAGAATAAATTCCTTAAATTTGTCTTTTGAATGTTTTGAGAACTAGCCGTTTTCAGTCGTTTGTTTCCTAAACATTCTATTATCAATTTTAAAACTGATTTACCGTCCGCCATGACATGATGAACTCTAAAAACTATTAACGACATTGGCTCACCATAAGTATCGTCCGGAAATTTTACATTTTTAATCAAAACCATTTCCCACGGACTTTGATTCTTTTGGAAAAGTTTGTTTTGATATTTTTGGTGTATATCTTCTAGCTCAGATCCATCCCACGTTTCCTCTGCAATGTGTTTATCAATAAGAAAATTTGGATCATTTTTCCAAATTCGGAAGCAGACAAATGTGGTCAAAAATTGCTTCAATTCTGGAAACCGCAATTTTTGTGGATTAACTACGGAGTGAGCACTTAGTACGTTTTCATTGAAAATGGTTTTTAACTCTTCTAATTCTATTCCTCCTTTTAAAGTTAATGTAGCAACTATTGAGTTTTGAGGGACTGAAGTTGTAAAATCTTCATCGAACCACACATCTTCGTAATTTAAGAACCTACCAAAACTGGGGAAAAAACAAGAAACAAAATATACGAATAAGTATATTGCAGAGCTTATCAGTGCTGTGAAAGGAAATACTATAAATATCGACAAAACAATTGTGGAATGTTGATTCCAACTCAGCCTATCAATAAAAACCATTTTTACCAGTGAACTTCTCGAAACAAAGTAAATAATATAAAGCTTAAATTGAAGCAAATTTATAGAATTTCAGAAGCAACTCGTACTTTTCTTGTACTAAACCAATTTTTTTTTACCATGGTATGCTTTAGAACACGCTACTTCACAATGTATCAGTTACGTAAAACTGTATGTGATTTTTTTGTGCATCGAACTTTCTACTTTACATGGAATTAAACTTGTTCTTGACCATGTAATAAAATTTATTGTTTGATTCATATCTGATATTTTCTACAGCTCAACATTTTTAAAATTTTAACACAGACGCGAACGTGTCCAACAAAACTAATCTGATATAAAAAATGAACAGCTTAGGTATGCTTGTTACCAATATTGTAACCACAAGTGGGCATTTGAAAATTTAAATACATGAATCGAGCAATAATAAACGTAAACTTTTTAAGGCTATCCAGCAACAAATTTGAGCTTTCTGTCGTTATATTGAAAAAATGTTGACATGGTTCAACTTAAATCAAAATAAGTTCTTCTCAAAACTATGTAAGTTCTAGTAATGATTGTGATGAAACTCGAAATTCCAATCTATATGAATTACTAACATTAGAAATTTATCATCACAACTTTGATTTTAAAATTGTAGTTTTCAGGAGATAAAGCTCCTATCCTTATTAAAATCATCATGGTATGGTATTTGATTTAGGTGCAAATAAAGGGTGAACCATAATTATCCGGAATTTATTTGGATAACAATATCCAAAAATGATATGATTTAGCTTTTCAAACTCATCGTAGAAAGAAACTTTCCTTCCTATACATAATTTCAATATCTAATTGAAATTGGAATATCGCCACTTTTTAACTACATTTTTACATAACATCTCGTTTAAGGCCATCTAAATATAAGGTAACGCTAAAAAAGCCTGTTTGGTACCACCAACCCCCCATTTCGCGCATTTTTAACATACGCAGGATACCCCAGTTAACATAGGATGTCACGCTGACCTCAATATCCCCCACCTTCAGGCGTTACTTTTATCTGGATGGCCCCTTTCTTCCATGCAAAACTGAGTTTAGATAATATGTTAAATAGGCCGAAGCGTTAGTTTTCGAATATACTTAAAGTAGGTTTGTACACATCTGGTAAGCGCTAGCTACTGACTAAATCCCTAAACTATGTTATTTTTAAACCTCTCCAATTTTTTTAAACAAATTTGTGGACCATCAGAAAATTTGAGTTGAAATAATTCGAATAACTATGGAACAACCTTTATCTTGACTTTATTTTATTCTGTATTTAACTTCAAGTAAATTTTGCAAAGAATCAAGTCGAATTACAGACTGGTGAACAAGTAATAAAGTATCAAAAAGAAAATCTCCGTTTTAACATTTGGATTTCATGAACTAGTTTTTTCTCACAAAATGCTCTGCTAAATTTATATGTATTAAATGTATCAAACTCAAAATTACTCAACAAAGAGTTTTTAAACATTTCAGGTACCACAACAAGCTTTAATTTTCATGCAAGTGTAATCTTATTTTAATTGCCTTTTGGGAATAAAATTCAATTAATTCTGGAACTGACAAACACTATGCAACTCTAATATACAGCATAACTTATGGTACCGAATCCAAATCTACGAGCACCATTTTTCTCACCACATTTAATTGGTGCCATGACGCAAAAAGATGAGTGTGAGATTTGCACTTATTTAGAAACGATTCGAGCTTAAACAGTACTAGAATACCTATACAAGCTTTCGATGTAAAAAATTTAATATTGGCTTGGTTTTGTGACCAAAATGCTTCAGGTTAATATGTTGTTTGTCTGTATTGAGTTCATTTTTATAATCTTCATGAAAAATGGGTGCTCCATGACAAACAAATATTGCATATCCTACGTATCTGTAATACTGAGAAAGTTATAAAATACCTGTTAAAATAAGTTTGTAAAAAATAAAACTTCCCCACGGTCTAGCTCATATACATTGATACATTTACTCTAATTTGATATTTCAATACGATTCATGGATTTCAATTTCCAGATATCAATGCAGGTATAGTTGGATTTTAGGTGAAATCCAAGTAAGGTATGTCAGTGCATAAACTGTGGTTCACTTGCGTGTGTGAACTGCTATTAAACATAAAAATAGAATGTGTGTAATCTCTCAACATAAGTCGTTCGTTGTTTGCACAGATTTCTGTCTCTACATCATGTAGATTACATGTTAACTGTGGTGGTCAGATGCTCAAATACATTTTTTAAACTTGTTTGTGCTATTCCCCATCACTTACGAAGGGATTTTCAAAAGTCTTTATCAGACTTTGATAGCGCTTATCTCAAAGACGACTTCTTCCATTACAATGATCTGCATATCCTTTTGTAGATAAAAATTAGGGTTTTCGAATGGTAGGTTGCTTTTAGTATTTTTCATTTTCTGTTTGGAGACAGAGCTGGTAATGCCATCGATATTGTTTTTCACTAAATAAGAAATTGATGCTCAGATGAAGCTATATTTTTCGAATGTGAATTTTTCCTATTCAGTTTATCAAGAGCTTTTAAAAAATGACTAGGATCCAGTGCCCAGTCATTCAACTATTAGAAAATGGTGTTAGCGATTCCGTAGTGGTGACCTATTGCTAGAAAATAGACTAAAATCCGACCGACCCATAAGTGCGACTGGCGAGAGGAATGTAGCTAAAGTTAGAGCTGTCATGGGAAAGAACACACGACTTTTGTTTTGCGAAATAGCAGGAAAGGTCAGCTAAAGTGTAAGGTCAATGTAGAGAATCGCAGTTTTCATTTTAAAGCACTATCTCGGCTGTACAAGGTAGATTCCTAAAGTCGGGCGCCTACGAAATCAAAATTTGGAGTGCAAGCAAAACCGACAAAATCCCCACCTTCCGTAGAAGGACACAGAGTTTTGGTCCGGGGTAAATTGTGAATGAGGATGAAAGATGGCTATATTTCTAGGAGACCTACACAAAAAAAACAGTTGCAAAAGCAGCTTTCGGCTGACTTACAGCCCGTTTTTTAAGACGATAAGGTAAAAATTGGAAAAAAGGGCAAATTCATTTCTCGGACATCGAGGCCCTGCATTCCACTCCAGTAGCACCTCGGCTATTGAGAAGAGGTGGAAAAAGTGTTTAAGAGTTAGGGGTGACTATATAGAAAAAATTGATTGAATATGTCAAGTCGTTTAAAAATGAGAGCTAAATAAACTCTGATAAAGACTTTTGAAAATCCCTACGTAAATTTAGTTTATGCTTACTTAACCAAAAAATATTTTAAAATGGAGACTGGTAACGAATTTAGAAGTTTGTCATTTACATTTTGTTTAAAAACCAGTGACAATTATAGAAGCATCAGTAAAAGCTTTTTACCACCCTTTTTTCAACATTTTCTTTAAAAGCTGGGCCCTTATTAGTGAGAATAACCAAGATTGGTGTGGAAACGCTTGTAAATGAATCAATAAATCAGTGAAATTAGAGTTGATGGAGGTCTGTTTTTGAAAATATAAAGGTTTGTTGTAGCTGTGGAGATATTGACGAAAGTTCTTTGATTTTTATTAGCAGTTGAATAAGTTGGAGCTGAGGTTTGATGGGGAAGTTAGTAAATTGAGGGACTTGATGGTGGGTGTGAATAAGTTTGCATCCTAATTGGAGTGAGATGAGTTGAAGAAGACGTGCATTTCTGGTGGGGGTGGTGGTGGAGTGACTTTGAGAGGGTTCTGGAACATTTAGAAGCACAGTTGTGAGTAGATCAAGAAGATACTAGTTCCACTGGTGGAGGAGGAGTTACAGATGAATGGAAGGAATAATTATCTCGATTTGCAAATTTAAACGGGTTGGTCACAATTTATCAATGAGCTGATTTGGTACAAAATATCGGACTAATTATATTATCTGATACGAAAAGTTTTCATTAGTATGTTATTATGTAAATATTTTAACTATGAAGTTTCCAGATTTTTTGTCTCTCATATGTTTTTAGGATTATCGGATAGTAACACCGAAAGGGCCTGCTTATCCTACACAACTGCAAGTAGACAACCACGTAGTAGGAAACCTACGTAGAAGGTAATTTTAATCAGAAATGCGTCGAGTTAACACACATAATTTGTTCTGAAAAACTATATTTTTGGATAAATTTACGTCTTTAATTTTGCTTTACTTATAACAGATATGTTAACAATTTCAAGTTCGGAGGATTTCCTGTATTTGCGCCTAGAAGCCCAGCTGTCTACACATATCCAATGTATATTCACATCTATTGTATAAGCACATATATTCTGTTCCAACACAAAATGTCTAATCACATTGGCAAATACTTTTCATCTGTAAAGCTGAATGAAGTAACAAATGCACAGTTCACCACTGTCATTGCTACCTTGTTGGAAGGATATCTTGACACATTTGAAATCGTGGACGAGAAGCATGAATGTCCCTCCTGCTCCATTCAACTTTCTGGAAGGGAAAAGCCCAAAATCATCTCTATGTCAATCAAAGTCCCCTCCTCAAAAAAAAATTAAAAGAATAACAGAAATCAGCAAGTCGCCCCTCAGACTTTTTGAAGCATAGTAATTAGGATCAGCTCTACTGACGAAACTAGCAACGTAACCTTAACCTTGAACCTTAAGTTAATTAAGTTTGTTAAGTTTAAAAATTATAACAAAAGTCAATACGTCCTAAAACTTTTTACGATTTATAAATCATTGTTTAGTTTTCTGATTTCAAAACATTAAATTTTGTAGTCTTTGTTCGAGACATAAAATGTTTCGTTGTAAATATTTTACTATTTTAAAAGACTCGTATTTAAGTAAAAAATCTCTTACAACAAAACTAAATATTTTGAATTATTTCGTCGTACATACAACAAAATTATCGAATTTAGTAGCCTCAACAGTATTTGATAACGGTATGGCTAAGTATATTTTTCAGAGATTGGAAAGTTTCAAATGCAATAAACGCCTTGCACTGGCTTAATTCTGCAAATTATTTTGTATACCTAGCAACACGTTTGGGGTAGTGCCCTGACGCCCCATCATGTGTAAAAAAATCATTAGGCAAATGCGTCTTACAAAAGTGTTTTATAACTTGGGTACCAAGCAATTCAAACACTATAACTACAATTTAGTTGCTATTATTTGTAATACTGACAGGTTACACTTATAGTACTAGCACCGGGTAGTTGCATATTTGTAATTACTATAACGAAATTAATAAATTGGAAATATAAACTTTATTCTTTTTAGACGAGTGCATTGGCTCAGTATTTAGCAAAATTAATTTACTCACATCAGGAATACTAATATAAATAATTAATTGTTACGTGTTAGATTATAACATTTGTGGTACCAAAGTACCCGACATCAAGTTATAAAAGAATACATTGCTTTTAGAAACATATTGGCAATATCTTGTCATGTCTACTTTTGGCTGTAAACTGTGCTAAAATTTATTTTCGCTACTAATGTAAAGTTTTGACAAATATAAGTCAGTCAAAACGGTCCATTTCATTTAATATTTCAAGAAAGAAATCGATTTAAACAAAATTTACTGCTTAAAAATTTCCATTAGTATTTTCTTATTTGGATAGATGATAGTACAGACACAAAATTTAATCTCATTCTACACAAGAAACTTCTTGAGACTATTAAAATTTAGCATATCAACTATACTTACTTTAATTCTCAGCCCAGTATGTGAAAGTAACTAAATGGGTAATATTGAACTCTTCGTGAATTTTAAAAATATCTTTCAACCATTAAATGCCAGCAAAGCAGTACTGACTGGACATATATTTAAAATAAATTCTATGTGCCTATTATTTAGAGTTGTGCATAAAATCATATAGGAACTTACACTAAATATAAATTGGGTTGGAGAGACACAGAATTTCTGAAAATGGCAGGAAGGTGAGTACTCGTTAATTAACATGCTTATATAATCAAACGTTAAATGTGTATATTTTACAATAAGTAGATTACAATATAACAGGGTTCAAAAATTGTTTAAATTAATTCGCAATCTTCTTTATCCAAAATGGTTTTCCTTGTTAAAAACACTTCAAAATACATAATACAAAGAAATTTAAGTATTTTTCGGTGTACAACGTAATTGCAGTGAAAATAATGCCATGAGTTTTGTACATACATACACTGATGTACCCATTCGGGAAGGTAAATCATTAAAATATAA
This sequence comes from Entomobrya cf. arborea Gr-Col-00668, assembly GCA_034699025.1. Taxonomy (NCBI): domain Eukaryota; kingdom Metazoa; phylum Arthropoda; class Collembola; order Entomobryomorpha; family Entomobryidae; genus Entomobrya; species Entomobrya cf. arborea Gr-Col-00668. The sequence goes on from JAQIWN010000343.1 coordinate 28,107, forward strand.
ATATAATTATATACCGTTCACTACATATTAAAACATTAATTGAATCCATCGGTACATTTGTACCTACATACGTAACAAAAATTTGAGAAAGTCAATCAGAACATTAAATTTCTCTATATTTCAAAATAATACAAAGAAATTTGGCTAACAGGAAGTAGAACAAACAAGTTTATGTTTTCAATTAAGGATATTAAATTCAAATTTTGAAATGTTACATCATACGCAAATGTAACTCTTGAAATTAAAATTAGCTGCCGTAATTATATTCTAGTGTAAAATTGGTTTGTATTGTTTATCAAGCCTTCTTACGATAGAGCATCACACTTAAGACAACCAATCCCACAGTCCACAGAACCGAAATCAAAATTCCAGGCCAAACCGATGCATGCTCTATTCCCACTCCTCTTACAATCACAGATCTTAACGACTGTATAGGTAGATTTGTTGGAAGTATGTTTCCAGCAGTTTGCCAAAATTTTGTCATAGCCTCTGTCGGCCAAACAATACCGCCGTATAATAAAAGGACAGTGCTTATGTATGCGCATAAACACAAGCAAACCGCTTCCGTGCTTAAAGCAATTCCCAAGAATATTCCTAATGCGGTACCTGATAAACCACTTAAAAAACAAATCAAAATGTACAACCACACTTGGCCGTTAAAGGGAATGGAGAAAATGAAGTAAAGAACTAGATTCCAAATAGCTAGTTGTGCTATGATAATGACTCCCTGGACAATCAAATGACTTGATATTACATTAGAACAGGAAAGACCAGCTACAGTTGCTCTACTCAATGTTCCCTGTCTGTGGTCTTCAAATTAAAAAAAAAGCTTGGATAGATACATTTTTACAAAATAGCTTCAATTTAATCTAACCACGTAAAAAGAACTTACCCGAAATCAATAGTAATCCGGATATGGAACAAACGACAACAAATATGGAACTAAAATAAATGATAACGGTATTTAAATGAATTTATTTCAGTGTTTAAAAATTTAGTTGATTGTCAAAACTTACCAAAGTAATAACCCCGGCATAGCAAATTGTGTATAGTTATCCTCGTTATCTCCATAAATAGGATTACGGAACTATTGAAAACGAAATACATTTGTTTAATTAAGGATCGTAAAAAGTTCCTAAAATTTAGATTTTATTTGTGTTTATTTTACATTCAACGGAATGTCCACTACTTTTTCATCAAATGAACAGGAATTTGCAAGCTCCTTTAGAAAATTTGAATACGAAGTATACAGGTTTCGAATAATAAACGACCTTGATACAAACTCTAAATCAACAAAAAAAAATCGATCTCAACATTAATATTAAATACGCATAGAAAACACTCAAATAATTTTGTTTGACTTTACGAGAAAAATCCAAGCGAATTGGAATTCTAGAGCCTTCAATTGACTCATTCATGGCATATTGCTTTGCTAGTAGAAGGTCACCAAAACTTTGCGAGAAATTTTCAGGGATTACCATAAAACCCCAGCTTTTACCCAAATCAACTTGTACTCGAGCTTCTTCTTCCGTGTTAAATGAAATCTAAAATAGATGTTTATTTAAAAACAGATCTTTTATGGAAAATTTAAGCCTTTCAAATAAATTATGTCACAACGTATTTACCAGGTCGACTAGGTCATCCTTTTTTACTTGATTTAAATACTGACAACTTAACATTTTAAGTTCCATACCGGAAGTAAGTTCACAAGCAGAGATTAGCTCGCTCTCAACAAAAGTATGGTTATGTGTAGAATCACATGCTGTCATCCAATTATCAACTTCATGATTGATAATACCAAGTGGTAAACCTATAGGCTTGGATCCAACTACCCAGAGTGTGACAGTTCCTTGTATAGCAGGTATCATTACTATTGTAATAAATAGCCTAGAGCGTTCAGTTAAAAAATTCAGTCCGATAAATTATTTTGGTTTTGGGGATGGTTGGGTATATGTTTTTTAAATAAAAACTATTTTACGGAAGATATCTGTAGAAGCAGATGAAAATCACCCAGGTGTATGCCAACGTTTTATGAATGAATTGAAAAAAGTTTGAATAGCTCAGCTTTGAAGAAGCTGTACTCAAATTTTGGTTCTCACGACGATAGTCTTGTTCAGTATCGACAAATGGGAATTCACGAAAACTACCTTCAAAATCATCATAATCAACTTCCTTTTTAACTTTCCATGAACATTTGAATTTTAAATTTTCACTTTGTTTTAATTCCGATTTACCTATTTCCGTTGGATCATGGACACTTCTAGAACTGATTTCTACTTCATCAAATCTGCAAATTTTCATAACTACTTGTTCAAGCAAGTCGCTTTCATAACGAATCATTAAATCAGTTGGGCTTTCTTCTACAACCATGCGTCCTCGTCTCAGCAAGCCGATCTTAAAATTCAAAGTAAAGTCACTCAGTTTTAAAATTAACCATTTTACCCCAAACATTTTTACCTAAGAGAGTTTTTTTTAACGAGATTTTCTTTTTTGGTTTTCTTGGCGTCTTTATGAATAAATACTTTTCGTATGTAGATTAGAGTAACATTTCATGAATATATAAAGCCAAAGGAGAAAATCCCGTACCAAACCAAATTATCTTTCCATTACCATATCTGCATAACGAGCTTCTTCAATGTAATGTGTTGTAATGATTATTGTAGTTCCCAATTTACTCGCGGATTGGTATAAATAGTTCCATATACTGAAAGTGATATAAATATAAATATGTATGTACACACTATTTTTGTATTGCTTTATTAAAATTTGTTTTAAAGTTTTTTGTTACTTTTCTCGTAAAACTGGATCCAGACCAACCGTCTAAAAATTTTAAATCGTTTTTTTAGTTATGGTCTCTGACAAAATAAAATATAAAAAATAGAGAATTTTGTTTTAAAAAACATACCGGTTCATCAAGTACTAGAAGCTGAGGTGAATGAATCATGGCCACAACAAGCGACGCTCTTCGTTTCTGACCACCGCTGTAATATTTATTAAACATTAAAATATATAATCTTTTATCACCATCTGCAACGTTAAAACCATTTAATTATCTTACCTTAACTTTCCAATTAGTTGAGAACCACTTTCAGACAAATTCAGTAGCTCGCTTAAAACTTTCCATTGTTTCATTATTGCCGAGTTGGGCATGTTGTAAAGTGTTCCATAAAATTTAACCGTTTCCATTATCGATAATTGGTTATAAAGCGCAAGGTCCTGGATAATGTAAGACAATGTGCTTATATGTATTTGTTTTAAAACAGAAAAGTCGATTTCGAAAATGTGGAGTTTGTGACTTACCTGTGGCATATATCCCAGAACTTTACCGGGAATTCCACTTTCCTTTGAGCCAGGTCCTTTGCCAAATACTAAAACCTGACCAGAGTCCCATTTTGTTAGACCAACAATGCATGAAAGTACCGTCGTCTTGCCACAGCCGCTTGCTCCCAAAAATCCATAACTAAAACGAGTGTGATTATTTAATTTCAATCACTTAATTTTTTTTAAATATTTAAAATTATAATCTTGAAATTAAATTTTTTTCTCAAACATTGAGCCTTTTTTGACGCGCATGGAAAAGTTATTTAAAACTAATTCCTTGTCGTGATTTCCGTTTTCATAGCTTTTACACAGCTTTTTGATGGAAACAGCGGTAGCAAATCCATCTGAAAAGTTATTTTCAGACATTTCACTCAACTGCAGATTTTGTAATTAAATTTGTTAAAATTCCACTAACCACTCAGAAAACAAAATTCAAACTGCTGTGATTTTGAAATCTAATTTTACTTTATATACAACAAACCCGAGTTTCATAAATTATCGACCAGAATTAGAGTCGAATGTGGAAATTACGTGAATCGAATTTAATTACAATCGGCTTGTTTTAAATGCACTTAATATATCAGAACTTGTATCAAAATTTGCAAAGGTCGTACCGGTTTCTCGTTCATCAGGAAAGGTTCTGGAGTCAATTTTCACGTGGGATAGTTTTCTTCGGGCAATTCCCATATCGATAGACATGATCATAATATACATTGTTGCATCAGAACATGTACAAGAGTTTTATAGTAAATGGACCATTTCTATATGTTATGTTTCACTGTATTTAATTGGAATTATTAAATTAATTTACTCAAAAAAGTTTTCTTACTCGAAAATGATTTTTTGTTAATCTTGATCTTAATACAAGCAAAGTTAGAATTCTTTACACTGAAAAGAAATATTTGCATCGGACTGAAATGTCTAGGGAATTCTTCTTGATTACTAATTATGTCTAAACTCACTGATTTACGACTTGTGGGTATTGGTACGTAACCCGTTCTTTATTACATTCTTATTTATAACATATCCATAATATACCCAAAAGGGAACATAATTCAACAAAGTATACAATTTTAGCAGTAACTTTTAAAAAAAAGTTCTCGAGTTATCAGTTCAATTGCAATCTGTTTAGTTTTAATTTTTAGTTAATATTTTGTACTTTTAATTTCAAAACCACATTTTTCATTATCTCATCTCATAATTACTCTGACGCATGATACAAATATAATGTTTTTAAGACTAAATTTAAAAAAAATAAGCACTTGAATGGTACAATGGTTTCCATCACAATGCACTTGCATTAAAATTTCATTAAGTAATCTCTAGTCTAAAAGTATATCGAAGTTGTTCATGACTTCCTAAAATGATAACATGATTTTGACACCGTGTGAATTGAATATTTAAAAATAGACTAATTATACAACATTGCCTCAAATACGTTCTAACGCCAAGGTAGTCGATTTAAGTCGGAGAAAAAAATACTGGTTTATTGCAATTGCATATATCAGTACATTGCAGTAGATTACTTCTTCCGTAGTTGTCTAGACTTTAACTTCGAGTTAATTCCATTCCCAGACGGCCACTAGTAATTTACCATTAAAAATTTGATGAAGAGATTGTTTATGAGTGGTTACGTTTATGTGTACATGTAACTTAATGAGAAAAGTCTGGATGAAAATTAAAAGAATAAAAATTCGTTTTAACACCAAACAATTTATTCGATAGATGATAGATTTTAATGAGCAGAGGGTTATGTGGCAAAAACTGGTTGAAGAGCTGGTGTCGGACACGGTTTTCTTAAATATTATGTCCATTGTTTCCATAGCGTGTGAATTTAAAATGAAAAAGTGGATTAATTAACATAACGTTGCCTCAAACATCGATCAATTGGTAAGTGAGTCAGTAGTGTGTTGAGTATTATTACTGGTTCAATGCAATTGCATAAGCCAGGATACATATAAATTATTACTTCTTTTTTACTTCAGTCTCGAAACTCCGGAATGCAGTGTTTGTGCATTTTTAGAATTTGGGAATGATAAATGTTTTTTTCCATTTATAAGCTTATTAAAATATATCCACATGGGGATAAACATGAAAAATTGTCTTCAGATATAATTCTATTTTTAAAAGGTGGTTGTTTCAGTTTTTGACATACGTGAAAATTGCTCCTGCATTTCTTTTCCAATTTTTCGTACATTTTTTTAATTTAATCTGTAGTTTCCTTAAACTTAAAACTCATCTTTCATTTTACAGGTATATTTACACGGGACGCAATAATACAGTCGAATTAGTCTTACAGTTAGTATTTCTTTGTCTTATACGATTTTATACAGACGAATTTTTTTAGTGGAACTTTTTTTATTGTCGAGTTTTACATATACGACTGCTACATAGTTGAATTGTTTTAGTCGACCATTAATAGTGTTGATCTTTTATAATCGACCTGAAACAAAAATTCAAGTTCTACCTAATATCATTAAAAGTGCTTGAATAATCACACTTTGCATCTATGTTGAATATAAGTACTCACAATCTATGACAGAGTTAAAGAGAACTTGCCTGGAAATTGAGAAATTACATGATTAGGATTTTGCAATTTGATTTTGGATTTTACTTGCAATATTTGCACTGGATAATGAACAAAATGGTTCCCACTTGACTGCAGCTAAAGTTTTTCGACAAAAACCGGTTCATAAGCTGGTTTGGATCATGGTTTACTTAAATATTAGCATAGTTTCTGTAGCATGTGAATTTGTGATGAAAACCAGACTAATTGCACAACGTTGCCTCAAACATCGTTTAATCGGTCAGTAGTGTCTTGAGTGTTATTACTGGTTTCATGCGATTGCATAGCCCAGTGCACAAATTACTTTTATACTTCAGACTCAAGTCTGCGGACTGCGGTGCAATGCCTTCTTAGAGCACTTTTTGGAATTTAGGAAAAATATTTTTTTTATTCCATAGGTTAAATTAAAACATATATGGACGGTAATAATTATTAAAATTTGTCATTAGTCCTGATTAATTATATTCTTAAAGGGTAGCCGTTACGATGATTTACCAAAAATAAAATAAAATTTACATTACTTTTTAAATTTTCGTTCATTCCTTACTTAATCCGTAGCTTCTACAAAATTTAAACTTCATTTTTCAGTTATATTTTAGCACAATGAGTTTGTTATCATGAAAAAAATGTTGTCATTTGTGTCCAAAAGTTCTCCCAGTTGGTTTTTACTGCTACTTTTCAAAGTTTGGAAGTTTAAAAAACTTTGAAATTAAATATAAAAAACTGCGCTACAAATATTTGAAAACCTTGTACTACAACATCAAGTTGATCATTTTTTGATTACACTCCGTACTCTTAAAAAAATTGGTCTAATTTGCTTTTAAAATTTAATCAAAACCAATCAAGTTAATTAATTATAACTAATTATTGTTCTACGCGAGTATTTAGACACATTTTACTGTGTGAAATCTAAACATGTGACGGGTTTCTAAATAAACATGGGCCTTGGCTGTACATCCCATTTTATCGTATGCCTATAAAATCAAGCTTAATAAAATTCAGACTCATCTAAAACCGATTGCATCATCACAAATGTAGTGAAGCGAAAAACACTTAACTTTGGAAGTTGAAAAGACAGCGTTTTTGGAATAAGTTATGCGAGTAAAATTTAAGCGACGAACACTAATAATATTATGGAGAAATATAATTGTAACTTTTAAACAGGCTAACGTGTTGGCTATGTTTCGTGTCTATGGCTACTTAAACGGACGTGTTTTGCTATTTTCCCCATTAGGTAGCCCAATTATCAAAAGCAAAAAATGAAACACAACCATTTTTGGGAAAGTTTCTACTTTAAGACAACTTTTAAAATACAAGTTGTAACAATCGCAGCTTTATGCTGGATTGTCAAAATTAGGTATGCTCTTGCGTCAGCGGCAACTAACCAAGATCCACTTTTCATGAACGACTACCATACGCTGCAGGGCATATTTTTGTTCTTGTTGCACATCTAATCGTATACAACACGTATGAATGTACCATTTAAATCCTTTATATCTTATTTCTGTGTTTTTACTAACCAAGATTATTCTGGAATATTACGTGTAAAAATAATTAATCTTCATATTGTAATAAATTACGGGCTTTTCATAAAAACCACCCAATTTCTTACTGTATTCTTCAGTGAGGTCTTGCAATCGCAACCACCACTACAACACTACAATAAAATATAGCTACAAAAACTCAATCTCTCTCTCTTCCTCTTAAAAGCACACATCAGAAAAATAGTATATTTTCCAGTTAGTTAACTGACTTGTTTCACAGTAGTCGCAAAACTATAGAAAAACTGCTAATTCAATTAATTTTGTTTATATTTAAAATTATAAAAAAGGCAAAACGTCCTAAAGTTGTTGACAATTTATAAATCATTGACTAGTTTTAAATTTTTTATAGCATTATGTTCTGTAGTCTTTTTTGAGACATTAATTGTTTCATTGTTAAAATTTTAACGTTCAAAATGACTCGTTTGTGGGAATTATTTGCTTGAATCAAAACTAATATTTGATACCGGTATGGCTATGTATATTTTTCGGAAATCGAAAAGTTTTTGATACAATAAGCGCATTTGACTTGCTCAGTTCTGCAAAGTATTTTGTGTAAATGGCTACACGTTGGGGTAGTGCCCTCACGCCCCACCATGTGTGAAAAAATTTATTAGACTAATGCGTTTTACAAAAGTGTTCCATAACTTGGGTACCAAGCAATTCAAATTGATAGTTAGCTAATCTGTAGAACACTATAACTACACTTCATTTGCTATTATTTGTAACTAGTAGTAAGCCCAAGGACCCAGGTCCTTGATTACAGGGATGAGAGTTTGAATTTTAAATTCATTCTAGTCAAGAACAACTTATGACATCCGACATTAACGTTCAAATCCCGCGAAACATAGTTACTAATTGATTAATGCTTTCAAAATCTGTTTTGACTCTGCCATTTTCCCATTGATAAAATGTTTCCCAAAATTATGTTAATATTAAATTTGTCTGTTGATTTAAAGTTTCCCCGTGAAGTAGAAATTTTCTGTAGATTTTAAACTTTTCCATTGGTTAACTTAAGCCAGCAATTAGAACTGCCCCGTGAATTACGGCCATTAATAGTTAATGTTTGGGATCGATTACGTAATGTTTGGGATCGATTACGTAATGTTTGGGATCGATTACGTAATGTTTGGGATC
>JAQIWN010000344.1:0-36593 GCA_034699025.1 Entomobrya cf. arborea Gr-Col-00668
TGTTCTGCTTGGATTCCCTCCGAGCCTGCACACTTTCCTGTTTTAAGTTTGAAGACTGCTTCCGATATTTCCTCGTTTGTAATATTTAATGGAATAAATTTTCCACTTTGAATGTAGCGACGTACACTTTCTTCATGACGGTTGCTTTGCGGGGTGTTAAATAGTCTTTCAAAGATTCCTGCCCAGTGCTCACTAATACCTTCCACTCCTTTCACTCCATCCACCTGCAATGAAAGCTGATCCTTCTCATTGTCACGTCGTTTGACTTTCTCCCAAAACTTCACAAAGTTTTTTCCTTTGTACGATAGGGCAAGCTCATCATCGATTCTGCGTTGTTTATTTCGTCGACATCTACGCAGTGCGCTTTTAAATAATTTTTTCTTGGTAGTCATATCACAAAAATTTAATTCATCTCGACGTTCACTTGCACTCCAAATTCGAAAGGCTGTTCTATAATCTTCATAATATGGCTTGACAAAATCATTCCATCCGTGTTCTTCCTTTTTACCATGACAATTCTTCATTGCCCTAGTCTGGAGGACAGTGTCACTCCTTTTAAGAGTGTTTTTTAAATGAGTGGTGTTTTTCTCAATAGTTTGACAATGGTCCACATTGTCACAACCAGGTAGATCACAAGTTCCCCAGTCAGTCATGTCAAGTTGAGAACGAACTTTTTCGAAGTACAGCATTTTCTGTTCTGTATCCAGCTTCCTCCAATTGATTTTTGTCTGCAATGGTTTATCCGAACTTTGACCCAATACCGAAGGATTGAGATTTAATTCTATTGTCAGTGGAATATGGTCACTTGGTCCAGTATCGTACGGTAGCATAACTTGCCCTGTGAGCGTGTCAGTTACAAGGCAGTGGTCAATCCATGACGAAGAGCCGCTGCCCTTACTTGTAAAAGTGTTTGTGTTGCCTGGTAGTTGTTCCACATCTAAGATTACTAATTTATTATCATCGCACATTTTTATCAATTCTTCATACTTTGCCATGTGTGGTGCCAAATTAAAGTCGCCCATTATTAATATTTGGCCATCATGACTGCTACATAGAGCCTCAAGCTTGCCTAAATACTCACTGATTGCGACACTATTTTCACTTGTATTACAAGGCATGTATATATTCACAACTAACAAGTCATCGAAGTTTGTTCCCATCACAAAGTAAGGTAATCTGGGATCAGTTAAATTAAAAAAATTTATGGCGCTTTGTAATTTTTCTCTAATCATTAGAATAGTTCCACCATATGGGCGGCCACGACACGAGTTTTTGTGAATTGGCATGCTTGAAGTGGACACACATTTAAATTGGTTGAAAGCTTTTTCTACAACTTCGCTTTCAAATGAAAAAAGCCAGCTTTCTTGGATAAGAATAACGTCATAAGATGGGGCTATTTGTTGCAGCCATAGATGATTAGTTTTGAATCCTTGGATGTTCCATGAAAGGACCCTCATATTAGTGTTTTGGATTATTTGCTATTTCGTTGCTCGGAGCGAACTTCGTATTACGGACCATTTTAAATGGCCTTACTAGTAAGCCAGTCGCCCACTTGTTGGGGTCCTCCATATTTCGGAGAAACTGGGATAGTGGTAGTTCTTTCAAATCAAAGACTAATTTGAAGGACTTATACGAGTTATGTTTGGAAGTCAGTTCTTCTGCTTTCAGCAAGGGGTGTGATAGCAGTTCGTTTTCCTCCACCATTTTTACAACATCTTCTGGCTTAGTTTCAGGGTCGAACCGTGTGGCAAAAATTACGCCCACTCGTGATCTTGGCACTACTTTGATATGACCTGGTGTCGCATTGCCTTGAGTAATTTTTGATTTGCGCTTTGTTCGCTTGACTATGGTAAATCCTTCATCTATTAACGTTGAGTTATGCGGTGCTTCCCCCTCAGTTGTGCCTTCTAAATGGTCATGATTTCTCATAGCCATGATTTGGGACAGTGGTGGAGAAAATGGTCTTCGTGGGATGGCAACTTTAGGGGCGTTGCGAACGTTACGTGAAGCTACTGATGAGTAGAGCTGTTGGCCGTTGTTTCTCAAGATGGTAGCATTTTGAATATTTTCTGTTGCCTTGGTTACAACTTCAGTTAAGTTGTTTATTTCTGCCACTTCGCTGGCCAGTGTCTCAAACTTGTTCTTAAGCTCGTTCATTTCCATGCGGAACTGCATTTCATCCCCAATGCCGGATGACACTATGCAAACTCGCTCAAGATTGACTGCTGCAAAGTTGGTACTAATTCCTTTCCAATCAGTTTGTTGTAGGCAGTCAATAATTTGCCCTATTTCTTTTGTTTTGTCCGGTTTCCTAGTGACGATTTTTGGTGGGAGTAACTTCAGCTCTGTTAGCACTCTTCTCGCGTCCATGACCGCATTGTCGCCATAGAATTTGCTGAACGCCACCTCAATTTCCGTTTTCGTTTTGGCACTGATGATGGCATGTTTAGCCGACGTCAGTAGCTCATTCACAATTGTTTCTTGTTCCACAGCATCTTCATCCTCGTTTCCCATGATTCATCAGCTGATTGCTATTTAGCAGGTCTTCATATAACTGAAAAATTAAAAAACGGGGAAAGACCCCACAGCAGTAAACCACTCTCTAGTACTTGGTTTCGTAAAGTACTGAAAAAAGGTTATTACCGTGTCAAAAGCCCGGCATATACCAATGCAATAAGTGGTAAATACCGGGACCGATGAACGTAGTACCACTATGTCATTCGATCCCGACAAAGTGTTTACTGGTGAACTTTCCGAGTAGAAAAAACTAGTCAGTTTATACTCTGGACCTTTGTCTACAATTTGGTGTAATTTTTATATTTTAAAAGCAATTAATTAATGGTTAAAAAAATTAAAAATTAGAATGTAAACAAATATTTACATCCTCTCAGCTGCTGCTCATTATATAAATGATAATTTTAAAAGGCCATAATTTCACAAATATAATATCATTAAAACTGATTTGTGTAAAAATTGTCCAGTGTATATATCCACTTAAATAGGTAAAATATTTTAGTAGACGCATTATACAATCTAAACTGTTATACTTTTATTTCGGAAAATCGACTGATTTTATTGTAACAGTAGTATATCTCCTTGGATTTCAAAAATTTCGTAATTGTGTGGACAGACTGCATGATCCAAATATTTGCTTCCACAAATTAACAACTATTTTTTCAAAAATAAAACAAAATACTTTGAGTTTCAACTTGGGTTCGGCAGCTTCCTGTAATATTTCTGGTATATATTGAAACATAGTACATCAGGTTTGAGTGGCATGAGAGTCATATCCCTTTTAGTAAATCAGCATCGTTGGCCACTCCCTATTATAACCTCTTTTCATGTTTCGCAACGAAATATTAATAGTAATAGAAAATAAGCTAGTGAGAACATTTTGAAACTAAGTGGTTTTTCTTTTAAACCTCTTAATGTTTTTCATTTGCTATTTTGTACTTCAGTACAAATAAGTATTTGACTGATTTCTAAAAAGGACAGCGTTTTTTACTAGAGTTGAACATTTTGTTTAAGAAAATTTCATGACAGGGTGAGGTGCCAGTACAGGGTTTCAAACGAAATGAGGGTAAAAGGTTAAAAATGTAGTCTTCATAATTCCATGATGAAGTAAAAATAGTTAAAGTTGTCGCAAGTTTGAAACCATTTTTATTCATAAATGCATGCGTATAACGCGCAGCTTCTGATGTGTTAGAAAGTAGGTGTTTTAACAACAAGTTTTGTGTATTTTAACCTACACTGTGTATGCTTTTTTACACTTTTCACATTTCATTTAGGCATAACTGTACATCACTATCATTTTGGTTCAAATATATAAATCAAGGTTACAAGTCAGTCAAATACAAGCAGTAAAATTTCAAAATCACCAATGCGTTGGCATTGTCAATGCTTCTGCATGCTTTACATCGCTCGTATTGAATTTGGCAGATTAAATTGTACAATAAGATTAGACAATGTGCCACCACCGACGCTTTAGAATATACTTGTACACAAGATAGAGGGGCTGTGTTAATAAGTGAATTCAATAATAAGCGATACAAATGAGCAACAAAGCTAATCACGTTCTGAACACGTATTGTTAGCGAAAGATCATGACAGCAAAATGGTGGGTTGAAAAAATCGCATATTAGCAATTTTGATTGTTAGCAAACTGACATGTTAGCAAGTTGGATTGTTAGCAAAATTTCGATGTTTTCAAAGTGAGATGCTGGCAAATTGCCCCGACCCGAAATGATACGAATTTAAAAATTAAATCAAAATCTAGGTTTTTAGAAAAATTGTGACCTTCGTAGACCAATTTGCGAACAATCATTTGGTTGGTAAGCCTATTAAAAACCGAACTTATGTATTTTTGTATCAATTAATTATTTTTTGTTAAAACGTTGTTTATATTTGATTTGGAATTGAATGTAAAACACTGTTTAAGCCATATTCTTCGGATATCGGTTTTCTATAATCGATACAGGCTATATATTTCGCTAAATGATTATCAACAATTATTTTTAGTTTGTTGTATTATGATTTAAGGAGTTTTATTGTTGTAGTTTTTGTTGGAAAGTAGCTGATGGAAAACTTTAATCAAGAAGAAAAAAGTATGACTTTTACCTGGAAATGTTTCTGGCTGCTTTCCCGAAAAATAATGATATTTAGCACGTTTAGCGGCGACACAACATTCAAAACTCAAAAGCTAATTGACGGTTAAGGAAAGAAAAAAGTTTAGTCAAACAATCAAAAATCGAAAATATTACAAAATGGATGTAATAAAAGGTAACAAAGTAAAGTATCTGCTGTAAGATTTTGAAACTTGGCCAAATACTGAAAGCAATAAAAATTGCACAAATTTCTTTCTGCAATATGTATTGATAATTAATGTTAACTATACAAATATGCTCTAAATAGGAACGAAGAAACATGGGTGTCAAAGTCAACTTGTTTTAGTTTAATTTGCTTAATACATTAAATAATTTACTGATTCTTTATTCCTATACTAAAATAAATATACAAAATCCTACAAATCCAATATCGGATATAATTATTCTACACTAGTTTTAGTTTTTGGTTGAACATCCATGTGTGACACTTATAGCCCCGAATAGTCATGTCTAGTTAAATGGTGGCAAAAAAAAAATTCGTATGACAGTAATGTATGAGGAAATACCATAAGTTCCAACATTTGTTTCATTGCTTACTACTCTTTCATCTATTTTTTACTTGATCCTTTATTTTTATACAGCAATAATTTAATTTCTTAACATACAAGCAAATCAATTAAGGTCATAAAAAATCAATAAGGTTTAAAATTAAGCGTCGAAATTGCAAAGCAAAATGCTCCAAATTGAATTTAGAAAAACAGAAGCTTTTTTTAGCATTACAGGTGTCATAATTTCAATTGTTGCATTCGTTATTGTTGTAATTTTTATATTTGTATATACTAAGCTTTTTCATGCAGTTTTAAAAACTGTTTTTTGATTTTTGATGTTTTTGTTCTAGATGATTGCATAATTTCCGAATTTTGCAATTTAATGCGTAGAAAAGGAGAGATTAAATCTATTATTTTGCAAAGTTTTAGTTTGCGAGCGAGATAGTAACTATGTTCCTGGGTATTTAGGAAACGTTGGAAGAACGAAATGTAAAGCTAGCTTTTATAAACAAATGAGGGAAAAACAAGCAGAAAATGGCCAAAGTGAAGGGATTTAGTAAGTTACTTGAGCTCACTGCCTAGGTGACTGGGTCATGAAGCGTGTTTTAATGTTGTCAGTTACATGGCCATTTGGAATTTGCATACCCACATCTGCTGGAGAAATGTATTACCAGTTTACAATGCCCACAATAAATGTGTATGCCCGTCTGCATTTTTATAGCACTTTAATATTCGAATATATATTTAGTCACAAATTTGGACTCACTTATTTTCTGTCCTGGATTTTTGCTGTTACGATTAAAGAACTTTGGAATTACTGTAACCTTTTCGTAGTTTCTTCGTATAGTTTGTGAGCCCAATTATTTTTAAACTGCTTATTGTGGCAAAAAAATTAAAGTCGGTATTTTGGCATTTTGCTAGCCCCTTGAAGTTATCATTAACAGTAAGCATCCCAATTTAAATTACTCAGAGATATTTATAGGATTTGTAATTAATTACCCCATCTGAGGAGATATTTTAAAACTATAGTCCTTTTGATCGGTGATTAAGAACATTTTTAAAGATGCGCACCTCCCAATAAAAATATTTTACTGATCCTTCTTAATCGAGAAGGATATTATTTCTTCGATTTCGTGATATCTTTCACAAATGGTTGATGTGCAACTTAATATCTCCCACAGCAAATGGTTGGCTTTGCGTAGGATAATCTGGCATGGAAACATTCCAATCCGTCCAATAGAAACCAAATCATAATGTAAGCAGAAAATGTATTTTAAAGTTTGAGATAAATCATTTTGTCCACAGCAGGGTTTGAAAAACTTTCCAGAAACCTTAAAAATCTAATCCGCTTTCTATAATTTCAATACAATTTTTGTAAGTATTTTGCAACCCTCACCTAAAAATTTTTCTTGGGCAAATTAATTTGTTAACTTGTTCTATTCTAGATTTTGTGCATCTGAGCTTTCTTTAGGTGTTTTTGCTTTCCCAAATACTGTGCTAACGAAAGATTATTCTTTATACTTTTTCCGGTAACCAGAGGTGCCAAACTTTCTTTTTTCTAGCATATCAAAATTTGTGTTTAATATGTAATAACATGTTTTTGTGCAAAAAATACTTCAAAAGATAAGTCTGATTGTAGATCTGGATTATTCCCAATTATTGAACCAAAGTTTTGAAACACGACAGCACGTTTGACAGTCGACGTTTTTAATTATCCACTTGAATATAAACAATATTTCTGGTCACTAAATTTTAAAGCATTAAATTCCCATTAATATTAACGTTAGATCGATGGTACGAACTATTGGTAAAGTCCAGAGCAAGAGCTAAGTAATCTCACAAATAAATTGCATTCAGAACTTTATGAGTGTTACTAGGGCCTAAAATATATTTGAGCAATTTGAGCTCTTAATATGTATTATTTACAGAAAACTTAGATTTTGGGGCATTAGTAGCTGCTGATTGAGTTGAAACAGTACCATCAAAGGAGATTTTTTTAGAAATCGGAAACCACTAGTTTATCAGTTACTAAATCAACGAATGAGACATCATCGAAAGGTCCGATTAAAGACGAGTGGACGGTAAACCAAAATAAAAATTGATTGTGAATTTGTAAAATAAGCGTAATATTTAATGACTTACCAAATGATTTGTTAAAGTATAAATAGTCTACCATTGACCTTTAACAACCACTTTTCTAACTGTAGCAATTGTTAAAACCTCCTACGTTGCCCCCTATTGTTCTTGCACAGTCAAGTGTGAACATGCATTTACGCACTACAGTCAGACTACCCAAATATAAGCGCGCGTTCGGTGGCCAAATGTGGATGTTTTTCCCTAGCTTACAGTACCTGGAAAAGACGAACCTAGTCAGACGGCTAGAGGCATGAAAA
Source organism: Entomobrya cf. arborea Gr-Col-00668 (assembly GCA_034699025.1). Lineage (NCBI taxonomy): Eukaryota > Metazoa > Arthropoda > Collembola > Entomobryomorpha > Entomobryidae > Entomobrya > Entomobrya cf. arborea Gr-Col-00668. The sequence continues at coordinate 7,546 of JAQIWN010000344.1, forward strand.
ATTATGGAATATATAAACTTTGGTAAGCTTAGGATCGAATTGGTACGATTCAAATCATGAAACTTGCAGTAGGCTGTGATTTCTTTACTCAATGAGGTTAATCAACATAAATCACTAATTGGTTTTCATTTCTAAGACGTCCGCACTATGTCAAGATATAATGCTCCAAAAGCTTTACAAAAAATTAACGACTGGACGACCGGTTTGTCTTAAAAGAAACATTTAATTTTATTGTGGACTCACGATTACTGTTTCGTTCCGATCCGATCCGAAGGAAATTTTCCGATACCAATCCGATTCCGATCAGATTCCTTGTTTCCGATTTCCGATACAGATGGCTATTTTCCAGTTTTCCGATATATCGGAAAATATCGGATTTGATTGGATCGGATCGGAAAATTTCCGATCCGATCCAAAAAGCACTAATTTAAGCTAACTACTTGCAAACATTAGAGCAAAGGTACGGAAATCCTTCAGAATTTAGTAAAAACAGTTAATTAAGTTCATAATTTACTGAGTGGATCACAATTTTTGTTGTTTTTTCATACTCTACTAAGTACAAAGAATAATTTGGGTGCTCAAATTATCCTTAAAATGCGTATTTGACCATTTTAATATATCGGAAGATCGGATCCGATGTTACTTATTTTCCGATTCCGATCCCGATAATAAATTCCGATATCCAATCCGATTGGGTGTGTCCCCGATCCGATTCGATATGGCAATCGGATTGGATTGAATCTGATTTGATCGGAAAATTTTCCGAAATCGTAATCGGAACCGTAACAGTACTTACGATTTGCACTTACTTTTACGGAAAATGGAAATTCATCAATTATATGAAAGTAGCAGTGCGCAGGTTTTGGTAATTAGTTTAATACTCATTTCTCATTATTTACGGCTACATTTATGGTTCATGAGTAACTTAGTCCACGTCAAGCACTCAATTTTTTAAATAAGGGTTTATAATCTACTACTAAGTTTTGTTGTTTCGAATCAAACTAGAATATTGAGGAAAGGCATAGTTGGCATGACATTTTTGGCAACGACGATGAGCCTGGCATTGAAAAAGCTCAAAAAATCTCCGACCTTCGACAGCAACAGCAAGCCATGGGGTATAAGCCACGATTTAGCCATTCTCGAATGCAGACCATAAGTTGAATTGACAAAAGATTCATTTTTACGGTTTGGAAAGCAACATTTGGAACAAGAGCCCAATTTGCCGTGAAGCAGATGACTAAGAAAGTTAATGAAAATCACTTGCAAGACGAGAAATACTGATTAACGTCAAGAGTAGACATGTAATCAATCTGGTTGGAGCCTTCTGGGATGGAACTTTATATTATGTGATGGATTTATTTTTGGGCAAGTTTATTCAAGCACCGACACAAGCATATATGGAGCCATCGATGTTTTTGTTCAAATAGATGTTATTATGAAAATATTGTTTCTAACAGGTACTTTGGATAATTCATAACAAACGTTAGTGGTCAAAACAAGTTAAGGTTTATACTCCAATTAGGTGAAGCTATTCGATGGATACACACGAAAAATATTGTTCATTGCGACATTCGTCCAACGAACTGTTGTATTACATCATTCAATAACCTGGTGATTGCAAATTTCAACAAAGCTCTTTTTCTTGGAGAAGGTAGCAAAATTATTTTGTTTCTATGTCTGCACTCCATATTTGGTATTTATGTTAACATGAAAGTTCGATTTGTTTCATACTACAAAGTTTCCTTTCTGGCAGGAAATGGAAAACGTCAAATCTAATTACGTGCGAGGCGTCCCAGAATACCACGATTTTGAAAACTATCATGAGTTATTGTATTCAAAGTCCTCTGATGTGTTTTCATTTGCATGTGTCATATATGAAGTGTTAACCGGCGGTAAAATGCTTAAATGCGAAAATTCAGTTGCGAAAATCGTGCAATTGAACTCTGGATCTGTTCGTGAACCCGGAACTGAATATTCCTTTGAGACCATTATACAAAAGCGAGCAAGAGATACTGGTCCATGGGCAGGAATCATAATAAAACTTACAACCAAAAAGAAACATAGTCTTAGTGCGGAGGATATTTGTCAACATGATTTTGTTACACAACAATATGCGTTCTTGACGAAAAATGGCTGGAGGTTAACTAATGGTAAATAGTACAAGCTATGTCCATAACATTATTGTTTATGTGTCGGTTGACACTACGATTTGGCTCCGAATTTATTGTCCTGGTTAGTTAACTATTTTCTCTGGTGACAGAACTTTTTTCAAGAAGCGTTGATTTATTTAATGTCTGGTTAGCAAAAGAAATCATAAAAAGACAAAAGCAAGTTGCTACTAAATGATATTCTATTTGAGCACTGAACTAACTAATATCAACAAATATGTTCAGTGTGTGCTTTAAGTTGTGGCTGAATATACGATTCTTTCTTTAGAAGCTAGAACTTTTATTTTACTATAAGAAACAAATTTAGCAATAGTAAAAAATTTGAGTTGCGAAAATTTTACATATTTTTTTCACAATAGACATAGATAACAAAAAGGATACTTGAAAAAAATCAAATTGACAAAGTTTTCAAAGTGACAAGAAAATTTGACAAAAACAAGATTTTGGTAGCATTTTTTCCAATCTAGTTTATGTTTATTTTACCTTTTGCGCTAGGTTAGCTGACACTTATAATGAATTCGATCGATACATCACCAAAAACGTGCTAGATTATTAGTCACTAAATGCTGATAATCAATTATTGCATGGCAAATATTAGTTATTTATGGCCATTTTTGCAACTAATGTAACTTGAGCCTGAGCTTTCTCCCGTCGGGTTCTACAAATCTACATCCCGTTATCCTCAGAGGAAGTATTATTTTAATTAATTGGTTTTTACCTTTGTGGAAACTTGAAAACAAACGTTTCGAACAATAAGCCTTCACTCATTAGTGAATTTAACTTAGACGAATTAAGGAAGTGTACATGACTTCGAACGAAAAGCCTTGCATTCAGGTAAAGATACTTTATATTGTATGTTCGAACTGAAACAATACTTTGTATACTGAAATCTGCGAATCTTGAGGATTTGTTATATTTGCAACTATTTTTGTCAAATCTCCGTTTTGACGTAAGTAAGATTTTTGGTTCTTTCTCCTAAGTCCAAAAATTTTGCCTCAATAAATGTGTATCCTTCACTAACATTCGAAATGATAATTCGTAGAAACAATTGCATTATATTACGAAACATTTTTATTTTCCCAAAAAGCTGAAGCTTTAATTTTAAACGCATAAACGTTAGATGTCAAAGTTTAGTATTTCGATAATCCATCAAGCCAGCTTAAATATAGTCTGTAATCATCATGATTTCAAACTATTTTCACAACTTGCTTTAGATTGCGTTTGTTTGTTGTGAATAAATAGGAAAAGTCCGAAGTTTGTATTCGATTTTTTGTATATGACCTGATTTAAAATCATACCGCAAATTATATTCGTGTAACACTACCTTCAAAAAGTAAACGTTGCGTCATTTTCTGATTCAACTTCGAAATGAGATTGTATAAGTTCAATTATTTTCCTTCTATAAAGTTTTCTTAACGTCAAAGCCACATCTGCATAGACAATCCTAACTGAATAGGAGAAAATGCATGAACATACAGCTAACCAAGTTAGAATACAAAACTATTGCAAAACATTTTAAGGCATCAAAAATAATATATTTCCGTACAAAAATGCTATACGAAACTCAACTGCTTACTATTGTGGTATTTTACACTAATAGTTTGCTTGTTATTAGGTGGTCAATTTATTAGACATTTGTGTAAAATAAAAATAAGCAAATATCACAAATCATGAAATGAACTGAAATGGCCTACCAGAAAAAAATATTAATTTTTAAATCAGATACTAGAATGTTTTTATTCGAATAAAGATATAAATTATGTGATTTGAGAGACATTAATATAGTGAAATTGAAGATGCTATGCAGGGTGTAAAATATCAACGAATTTATATAGTCGACTGAAGCTTATTAGTGGAATGTATGTTTAGTCAACCCATGTAAATTAGTCGAATTAAAAAGAAGGTATAATCAGTCGACTATGTTTGTTTCAAACAATCGTCTCGTGCAATATTTGTTTAATGTTGGTTGGCCATACAGAATGAATTTTGATGATTAAAAACGCTCGTACATATTCGTTTTATTTATGAAATGTATTAGATACTTCTCTTCAACCTTTACTGATTTGCATAAAATTATTAATCATTTAATTTCAAATCTTCATAATGTGTACGATGACATTTATTTAGCCGATTTTGCACAAGACATCTTTTGCAATATTCTATTCATGCGAAAAGTAATGAAAAATGTTAGAGGTAGGTTGCAAGTCGAGTACAAAGAAGTAAACGATGAAAATTCTGACGTATCTTGATCCGTTAGACTTGCATTTAATGTATTAAATAATAATACTCATATTCGTCTCGGACGAATTCGACTACGACGAGAACTAATTTAGTTAAAAATGTATTTATGGTTTATTTTGTCTTAAAAACTATATCCACTTGAGTGTATCCATATTTTTATAATATATAGTCGGACGTTTTATTTATGAATGCTTGTAATATCGACTTTTTTGCTTCACACACAAAATAATGCAGAAATCTGCATTCCAAACAAAAAATGTTTTTTAAAGACTGTTTCTACTAAAAAATAAACTAAACATACGGTCGACTAATTAACCAAATCGAAAAATAAATTCCTTAGTAGCCACTGTTGACTGAAGGCATTTACACTATTTTATACTCACACATGTGATTTGGTTTTTGATAGGAAAAGATTGGACTACTATAAGATGCATATCGGCAGATAACCAGGATGAGTTCTCCTATATTTTCCTCAATCAAAATCCTTACGCCAGTTTTACCACTAACGATTTTTATTACGACGAAATTGTAAGTTTGTAGTAGGTTCTATAATAAAATAATTTTTGTTTGGACTGTTTAAAAAAATATAACGAACGTTTTATTTCTTCTTGCAGGAAGATATGAAATGTAACACAAAAATGTTTCAGAAATTCCTCAATAACTATAAGCCAGGACAAGTAGCCACTGCAGTTGTGGAACTAAACATGGTTCGTAAACTAATCGAGGCGTTAGCCGGAAAAGATCCTAACAAAGTAAGAATTTTATGCTCGTTTTTAAATATGAAATGTCCAGTTTGTGCTTACAAATGAAGTGAAAAAATGATTAAGTGCTATTGATTTTTCGTAAAGCTTGGAGAAATGCAGCTGCTGCTAACCAGATACTTGGGGGAAATCGAAATAAAGAAAGCTGAAAAATCATCAATATCAAGTGTTTTACATATGCAAGCGGGAAATGGAATGAAACTTCCAACTTTAAGTGATGATGTAAGCAGCATCCCTGTGTTCAATACTAGAAATGATACACCAGAATCTCTACAAGATATTTCTGAGATAAACGAAAGTCCTGCTATCGACCGAAAAGATTTAAATGAAGCCAACCTTGGAGACCGTAATGCAAACGAATCAACTTCGGTGCACGAGAGTAACTCTCCGTTGTCGATACCCTTAGCAACAGAAAAGGCTCCTATTGTTCTTGACCCATCATTTTTCGCATGGCTGGATAAAAAACAACGAGCATCGAGTACTTTTATGTCTGTTAAAATGAGAAAAACAAAACTAGCTTCTTCCAAACCTCCAATATTCAAATCAAAAAGAGCACAACAAGAACATTGAATTGCGGGAAAAATGTAAGTTTTTTACTCAATTGAATGTAGTTTTAAATCATGTTCACCCTTGCTATTGAAAATTCCAAAAAATAACGCATCGTTTTAATTTTACGAAGGTTTGAAAAGTCAATAAAAATGAAGCAAGGTCCAGAACTTCATCTTCAAAGCTAAGTTCTAATGTCGAGGAAACCTTTAAAAGGTAAGCTGAAATACATAGGAGAAAATTTTTTTACGGCATTTCTAACTTTTTGCAAATAAGAAAATAAAATTGCATGTTTTTGTACACAGTTTAAAAACGTAATAAAAACTTGCCTACATTGGAAAAGAAAAAAATCAATGACCAACGACACGAATGATGATATAACTGAGAACCGAAGATGTAGTATGCGACTGAAGAAAAAACAATCTAGAGACTAATAATGCTCAGCAACTTGGACAACAATGGGAAAAACGAAAAACCGAACTAAAGCTAAATAGTGATGCAGTATTTACAAGAAACAAATATTTTCAATTTTGAGAAAATGTATTCAGAAGACTTTGTGTAAAATAAAGTTGGGAAAATTCTTCAAGCGTAGATAAGGGTTCTTAATTATTAAGATACAAAAAAATTATTTACTCTTAAGTACTTTCAAAATAGAATCAATATCAATCACTAATATTACATGACCATATTATTATTTTTAGAAACGTATTTACATTTTAAATATAACAACTTGCCAATAAAATTCATCTCACTTTTCCTGTTAAATTATGAATCAAATGTGTCGGTGTATAAGAATCATGTTTTTGTATAACGTTAAAGCAAATAAATTACCAAAGTATAGCAGGTAGATGCAGCTTCTTTACCGCAATTTTGATCGTTGCTTTTAAATCCTTCTTTTTTGTTTCGGTTGCACTGCTTCTAACATAGTCAATATTTTTCTCAACATAATTGACTATTCATGTGAGAGCAACTGGGCTGTTTGGCCCATCCTATTAAGTGTATGGTTAACATTTTGTTTGTAAATATCAAACAAAAATGTAGGTTAAAAGTATCAGTAATACCGTAAAACTAACAATTTTGTTTCGGTGTAAATGGTAACTTACACAAACAAGGTAAATATCGCCGGAATATTTTTCCATCTTCCTGGGAAACCAGTCCTAATAAAATTCCAGAATATTTCTAAATATTTTTCGAAGCAACCAAATATCTTAAACTTTGGCTTTTAATTTGGCTGTTCTGTAGGGTCTTTGCGTAAGTAACGTATGCAAATGCCCTGGTATTTTTACTTTTGAGCCATACGATTAGTTGGGTTCAGTGCAATTGAAAATTAAGCTGTCTGGGTTAAGTGCAGTTTGAAATCAAGCTGGTTGGGTTGAGTGAAGTTTTTGAGGTGATAGGCCAAGAATAAATTATTAAGCTGCAGGAAAAAATCAGGCACGTCCGCACTCACTAAAAAAGCATATAAGAGCAAGAACTTTCTACTCACTTGGCTTACTTGCTTGGCATCGTTTGACTTTGGTCGATGTAAGCTAGTGTATTTTTATTCCATGCACGTTTTGTAAAATTTTAAGGTTCAGATATGGACAAACCTGCATTATACAGAGGATACTGTGGAGAATTGCACGCACCATGTGTAAGTTTTTTGTCAAAAAGTTCAATAATAAAATAAAACTATATTTTTTTAGTTTAGTTATTTGTGTCGGTGGCCATTTTGTTGAAATAGGGTTTTTATGTCATTATATATTTCCATTTTCTAGGATTCTGGACTCAATCCAGGGGCAGCATGGTTTGCTTGGAAGGACATGCGTGCAATAAAACCAAATTCTCAAGAACGAGCTGAGGAAGGTGAAGGACACGTAATTTCAGCTCTTCGGCATCACCGAGCCAGCAAACTTTACGAACCACGTTTTCATCACGCAAAAATGACAACCAGTGGTTTCCTTGGCATGGGAGGTTTTGGAAAAGTTTGGAGAGGTAGTTTTGGTTCAACCGGCACGCAATATGCTATTAAGCAAATTGCGAGCAACCGACGTACCGAGGATCTTTGGAAGGAACGGGATTTTTTGATAAAACTAAAAGGACCTCGCGTTGTAAATTTGATTGGTTGTTTTCATGATGGAGACTTTTTCATGGTCATGGAATTATGCTATGGTAATAAATAGTCACTAATAAATTTTTACGTGAAATTATAACGTGCACAAGCAATGCTAAATTTATCGTGTTTTAAATTCAAAAAGCCTCCCTATCTAACGTACTTCATAAGCTGCACCGCGAAAACAAAATAAGATTTACAATACAGTTGGGCGAAGCGATCCAATGGGTTCATCAAAATTCAATAGTTCACTGCGATATACGCCCAGATAATATTCTTATCACTTCGTCGAACAATCTAGTTCTGTGCGATTTTGGAAATGCGATGTATTTTGAGCCAGTTGAGTAATATTCGACATAAAGTAGTCTTACTTTGACTATTTATTCAAAAACAATTTTCGATTTAACCGACACTTGTCTATTTTTTAAGGGCACGGTCGAACTGAAGTCCCCAGACATACGTGGAATGCCAGGATATCAGGACTATGAGAGCAATATGGATTTCACGTACTCCAAGTCATCCGATATGTTCAGCATCGCATGCACGTTGTTTGAAATATGGGTTGGCACATATCTTATGAAGAAAAAAAACGAGACGAAGGAAATGAACCGAATCTTTTACGCGACTATGTACAAAGAAGGACGTTTAGATGATTTCGATCCAAAAAAGCCGCCATCGTCTTCCCAGAGACCACTTAAAATACTTCTGAGCGAGAGAATTAAGAAAATTGGGGTTTTGTTTGAAATAATGTGTAAACTAATTGCTGTGCGATCGGAACGTATGACTGCTGATCAGTTTCTTAACCACAATATTATTAAAGGACTGCACCTAAATTTTGAGGTTCGAAATTGGAAATTGGAAAATGGTGAGTAGTGTCGGTGTCACGATATCCAATCTTTCATAAATGAGAAAGTATATTTATGTATTACTATTTTTTTAGGAGATGATTATGTCGTAAAAGAGTGCATAAGCGTTGACATAGACAGACCATACCGGCGACTTCATCCAAACGCAAAACCTGAAGTAAATGCTGCGTTAACTGGGATTTATTACGACGAAAATGTAGGGTTTTTTTCTTGATCTTGTAAGTTAAGCTAAACGTTTTAAATCTGAACCTAAATAGATAAATTTCACCGTTGCAGGAAGCCCCCGCAGGTGAACATTTTCGCATGGCCCTCAACTCCTATGAAGTTCACGTTGTGGCAAAAACCTTTGTAGAACATAATTTGGTTGACAGGCTCATTCACGATTTGGCAAGAAAAGATCCTGATGCTGTAAGTTACATACAATTAAAGCTACGTATTCTATTTATTTTTAAAGGGGTCTGTATAATATGTCAGAAGGGATGCTTGGAGTGTTACCTCTTGTCGAAAAATGCTAAACGAAATTTTACTTGTCGAAATAAAAACAGCCATTTTACTAGTCGAAAAATAATTAACGAAACAATTCTTGTAGAAATTTATTAGGCGAATTGTTTTAGTAGAATTTAAAGTATACGATAGTCCATCACTTAAAAATACTGCTAACATTATTAAATTTGGGATTTGCAAATGTTTTTTAACCTGTGATCATGAACTGAAGTTACTAAATTCAACTTTAGTAATATCAAAATAGTAGCTTATCAAATTTATATGGTTTTTTGACAGTCCACTGGTGTATGTATTGATCGTATTTTTAGACTATTTCGCGTTTAGACTATTTCGTGTATTTTTAGGATATATTTTTTTAGAATAATTCGTGCTTTAAAATAGATATTTATAGAAGAACTCAATTAGACTAATTTTCGTTATAGATGTTATAGTTATCCGATTTTACGATAAGCCGTCCACTGCATATTGACCTATCTTTGCAACGATGATATTTAACACAATTCACTTCCTTTTTCAAAGAGTACATTTTTTGTGCTGGAATTCTGGGAGATATTTTCTTTTTCGTTTCTGGGAATTGGATGAATCCACAACTGACAACTGCCGATGAATTTTCCTCACAGTCTGTGATTAAAACTGTCCTGCGTTAGATGCTCAATGAGAAAAATAAATTTGCAAGACAATTTTTTACAATCGACTGAAACAGAGATTTGCATGTTCTGAGAAAATCCGACAAGTAAACTAAATTCGCCAAATGGAATTTCGACAAGAACTTTCTTTTCGACAAGTAGATTTCGCTTAGCGTTTTTCGATAAGAGGTAACACTCCAAGTGTCCCTTCTGACATATTATCGGCTCCCGTTTAAAGCCATTGGTTTGAATACTTAACCGATAATTTGCAATTTACCCCAACGTTAAATGAGTTACTACTAAATGTGTTTTTTTGGCTTTTAAGTTTGGGCTACTGGAAAATTTAGTATCAGGATTCATTGGTCGGCCTTTTGATGCAGCTGAAAAATCGAAAAGTAATCAGACCTTGGGTACACAAGCAGAGGAAAAATCTGACCAAGCAGTATGTGACCACCGACACTCTCACACAGTTCCTGTTCCTTCCAAAGAGCTGCTTATTTCAGACCGAATGCCTGCCGCAGAAAAAGACTCAAGTCTTGTTCAAACTAAATCAGAAAATGCAATTAGAATTGTTTCTGCCAATTTGGATAAAAACGCAACAACTGATGACAGGACAACGACTAGGACATCTCAAGAGGATAAGGAGAAACCAAAAAATATAAAGGATATTGAAAATACCTTAGGGGTATTTTCGATGCCTGATATATCTGGCGTAGTAGTACATAAGCATTCCGAAACAAAGGATGGGGAAGTTAATGTGCTAGATGATTTGCGTTTGTCAGATGATGACGGAATACCTGAGAGCCAAGCACTAAAAAAAGTCATCCAACAAACAGTAAATGCAGTTGTGCTAGACGCTCTTGATGATAAAAAGGAGTCGTCTAATCAACAAAGTGAAATTTCTAACGAAACGTCATCTATTCCAGCTCCAAGTATTCGATATGTGCCTATTAAGACCACACCAACCAAAAAATCGTCTCATTCCTTACCACCGACACTTCCAGGTAAAAATCGAGTAATAAATTGGAATTCTCGTGGAAAGCCAAGATTACGAAGTAGCACTCTGGTAACTAAATCCGAACCACATTTACTTAATTTAGTTGTTCAACAAAGCGAAAATATATTGCGTGATGAGCCAAGTACGCTCTCAGGGGATTCATCAGTTTTAAGTACTAAAAGCAAGAAAACACCACTTACTTTTACACCCGTAAATGAAAGTAAATCTGTGAGCGATGGGCAACTTGACGAAGGAACTGAAATTAAACATCATGAAATCACAAAAACGACAGTATTGTCAAAACGAGTTGGAGCAAAGTCGCACTTGCCACCAAAAAAACCGGAAGAGACAAACCAAAGTAGTACTAGAAAATCTAGTCGTAAGACCAAGAAAACAGCCAATTCATGTACTGATGTCCAAGAAAAGGAGGAACCAAGCTCGTCTAGAGTCCCAGCTTCAACAAAGTCAATTCGACATACTAATAAGGTAGACAATTATTTACCACTACAATTGCTTTTATAAGTTTACCAACAGTTTTGAAAAAACAAAATTTTTCAACTTCAGAATCCTGTCGAGCCCAAGAAAACCACTGACGAAATTTCAAGGAAGAAACCGGAGCCGAAGCATTCACCCAAAAAGGTACTTCCACCGACACATGTATTATGTACTCAGTACCTTTAATCTTTTCAAAACTTATCTCTTCTTTCAGAGAGGTCGACCTAAAGCGACCACCAGCAATAAACCTGCCATTTCCAAAGAATCCAACGTTGAAGCTGAGCCAAAAGCCGTGGCTTCTACCATTTCAGAAGATAAATCGTTGAATAAAAAGCTGAGTGACGCTGTAAGAAACAAGTCCAGAAAACGAGCTGCTTCCCAAAATGATGACAACCAGGAGACTACCAGTTCAAAAAAACTGAAACCAAGTGAACCAATAAAGCCACCGGAAACCACACCAATAGAAAAACTATTCAAATGCTCGTTTTGCGGCTTTGCCAATTCAGATAAAAAACGTGTGCAAAAGTGCCAAAAGCAGTGTAGACTTAAGGAGAGAGATTTATATAAATGAACCGATTACTTATTTAGTGATTTTAAAACAGTGACCTACTGTTGTATATTATATTAATTTTAGTTCTTTGTAAAGTAATATGATAAAGTATTGGAATGATAGCTTTGTTTCGTGAGAAAATATAAACAATACATAAGTTTTTTTTGCTGCATTATTCTATAAGGTACGTGAATTTAGTCAACCAATTTGTTTAAAAATGGTTATTTTGTTTTTATTTTTTGAGCGTCATTTGTGATGTTTAATATTTTTGTCAACAGTTTTTTTAATAACACATCACTTTTGGTTAATACGTGCAGAAATTGATTATGTTTGCATTTCGGGATTTGATAATTATGAGTGTTGATAGATTGCTGTTAAATTTTAAAATTTGTTGTTTGAATCTGCAATAACTATTTGACAAATACAATACTTAGTGGTATAGAGCTTCTCTTTTGTGAATAAAAGATAACGTGTAAATTAAACAAAGATACATATTGCGTATGTTTAGAGCCTTAATAGTATCACCCTTGTGTCGGTGTCGAGATTAGAGCAGCCATTTTTACAAAGAATCTTAGTCGTCCGCACCATTACCTTGGATTGCTTAAATTAAATATATTGTGCAACTTTTTCATATCTTCTGGGGCTATCAGAATACAAACTTGCATTCATTCGACTAAGCATTTTATTTCCAATTTTGGTTACAATTTGAAAGCACTTAAGAAAAAGTAAGTTTAGAGCCATAAAACATGTAAAATACTAAGTACATACTTTGTACAGCTAAGACTTTTACAATCATCCTATCGTCGAGAATTTGCAAAACTATGGCCAATTCGGAATCTTCGGGAAATCCGCACACGGATACCAATACAGAAAATGAAGACCCGCTCCCTCAAAATGAGACGGATGACGATATTATTGAGGCAATTTTACAAGAACGCCTTGAAAGACACAGAAACGAAATCAACAGTAGTAGGGAATACAAATTAGACGCACTACTTTTACTTGGCCGGAATTGGAATATTGTAAGAATTGGTAAGTAAAATTTCGTATACTCGATGCCTTAACTTTTTCTTCCAACTCGAAATGACAAAACTAGCTAAATTTGTGGTTACAGATGGTGTTATTAGCATTTATGATAAATTATACGTCCATTCAGAGCCAGAATCAGCATATAAAGGTGTAGAGGAAGCGACCAAACCAGAGCATCGTTACGAAATAAATTTAGCAATAATAGATAACGGAGTCCTTTCCTTACTCATTACTTCGGATTTTGAGCACCGCGTTTTGCCTAATCGTAAGTATTGAAACAAATTCTATTAACATTTATTCAATGGTTTTCAGAAAATGCATTATGTCTTTGTATTGATACAAAAAACTATTAAAACATGGAAACGTTCTTCAAATAAATAAATAAAATTAATTATACTTTATTTTTATTTTATGCAATAAAAAGCTGGAAACAAAAAACAAACATTTATCAACTATCAAATATCTGAACCAAACATTTATGATTAAAAAGCTTTCGAACATCAATTTTTCTTATTTTAGGTTTGAGGTTACGGATCGAGTACAAGGAGGTTTGTGCGCATATTCATGATATTATAAAAAAAGCGTTACTCTCTGTGGAGTGTACTTCGAAGTACGACTTTTGCATCAAAGGCAGCAACCAAATCATTATTAAAGAAGAAGACTGGGAGTCGGTTGGAAATGCTGTCGAATTGCAACTAAATTCTCGAACGTCAGAAAACAAAGAGATTTTTCCAGTTCGAGCCAATTTCTATTTCTTATTTAAAAAATTCGGTACGTACAATCTTTAATTGCAGCTATTTACAAATTTTATTTGATTTTTTATTTTCTTTATTTATTAAGTGGTATTGAAGGTACCATCGTGACTTTGAAAAAATTTACACAGTTTGAAGATCAATTGTCAGTCGGTTATTATGGTACCGTTAATGGTACTAACCGATAATTAGCTTGGTTTATTGATGTAATTTATGGAAAACAATTAGATTTTTTTCCTAAAGCAATTAAAATGGTCAAGTAGAAGATAAATTTTTAACTTGCTCGTCTCTGTCTTGAATAATCTGCTACAAGCCTTCTTGTCCCTTTCTGTAAAAAAACTGTTTTGTTCGGAGTGCTGTTGTTGTGTTGGGGGAGATTAAAAATTACTGAGGGGTGTTACTGGATTGTTTGTTGCGATAAATAAGTTTAGTTTACTTTAGATTTTTCTTTGTGAGAGAAAGTAAGAATATGCGTATAAAATATATTGGTTTTTATGTCACTATATTCGTTTTACATTTAAAAAAATTCATAACGCACGCTTCAGAAAAAAAATCAGTTTGTTTTCCATAAATCACATCTAAAAATCAAGCTTACTATCGTTCAGTACCCTTAACGGTACGATAATAACCGACTGACGATTTACGTTCAAACTGTGAAAACTATTTTTAACACACGTTGTTAGGATCAATATAATTGAGAATACTAATTTGTCGGTTTGAAGGTCAAGATCGCCTAATTCTTTATGATGACCCGATTGTAAGGTACCCTCACGTTCGTCTGGAAAACGTTGCACGAATGGTCGTGCATATTGCTGTAGACGAACACCTGACTGATCATGCTCTCTTCTTTGGTGATCAATTTATTGATAAAATTGGGGCGCAACCAACCCGAAGATATAACATTGGACTTGTACCACTTGCAGCCAATTATGTGTACATGCGTGTTCCAGAGAATATAGAAAATGTCAAATGCATTCAACAATATACCAGGATATTTCATGCACTCCATTCCAATAGTAATAAGTAAGCCTGATTCAATTAAAAAATTCTTTGTACTTTGTCCCCTGGCTAAACCATTTTTCTTAAATTAAGTTTTGATATCGACAAATTTTAAGCGGAACTCCATAATAAAGTCGACGTAGTCTTAGTATTTCCTTGTCTTGGTCGATTTTATGCAGACGAATTTTTTCAGTCAAACCTTTTTTTGTTATCGAATTTTGCATATACGGATGCTACATAGTTGACTTTTTGGTCAATTTTTTTTACTCGGCTATAAATATATTTGATCTTTTTTAGTCGACCTGAAACAAAAACCCAAGTTCTGCTTAAATTCATTAGTAACGCTTGTGTAATCAGACTTTACATCTATACATATTAGAGATGAGCATTCCAGATCTAAATATGCTATTAAATCTTGGAATGTCCATGACACGTTCATTTAAAGAGAACTAAACGAAAACAAATATATTCGAGGGCTCGAATTTAATCTTTAAGTTATTGAATATTCGATAACACGACATTCTTAGACAAGAAGAAAAATACACATGTTCATAACTAGCCGCTCGAGTTCAAGGTGGAATGTCTTTGTGGTTAAGATCTTGTCAGCGAAAGAGTTAGATTGTCAGATAGTAGACTTTTGAATTATAAATTTCGTACGACGCTATGAATCTCAAAGATTTCGTTTTTAGATATTTCATTTAATATGACAATTGTCAGGAGACCTCGACAGCTATCACCCATATTTTAATCATCCACAGTACCCTCTATGTCAAATAATTTTAATGATAGCAGACGTTTAGTAATTTTTACCTTAAGACGGGTATAAAATGTACAAAAATAAAACAAACTTAAGCCAACACGACAAGAAAACAGAAGCAAATGCTTACAAAAATTGGAATAATTTTTTCATATTTTTACATTCATAAATGTTTATAAGTATGCCCTTTGCTAATTTATTTTAAGTTAAATTTATGATTTTATTTGGTATTGATTCGTGTGACGAGGGGACTGTTAAATAAAGTTCGAATATTTCCGACTAAATTCATTAAGTTATTTTCTTCAAATACTAATATTGACTAAATTATTTCTTCTAAAATGTTTCGAATATGCCAATTTTGTCACTATAATTTTGACAATAGTTTTGAGGTCGACTAAATAAATTCTACAAATAATATTCATCTAATAAGACTATGCACTAAGATCAAAACGATTGTATTATACCGACACATTTTAAGCATTTCGTTTAGTGAGTACTGTATTTTTTTTCTTTATTTAGTTTCTTTAAGGAAGCTTGCATAGCTAAGGACATGCTTAAAATGTACACTGACAAACTAAACGGGGTTAAGAGTTTCAAAAGGACAGACAGGATGAAAGCAATTCTAGGAGGAACAATTGAAGAGATTCATCAAGGGGTTCAGTTTATGCTTACGAATATGCCCGAGGTCAAAGCCAGAACAGAGCTTGTGTGGTCGGTCCAGACAGGAAGTGCTTCACATATTTTAACTACAACTGAAATGTTTAACTGTGCATTGATAGATTGTCAAACTTATGTAACGAAACAAGGATGTTGCGAAGGAGAATTGTTTTTTCGACTGCAAAGAAACCTTCTTGAGGACTACCTGAGCCATATACTAGACCGCTTATTTAGAACTATAGACGTCCAGCGGCGCAAGCTTGATTCGTTTCTAAAAGCAAGTAAAGTAGGTCTTCATGTAGCTCTGGACGATTATATGTCACTTCAAGATTTTGCAAATATTTTGGTTGCGGAGGGGTTAATTACAAGGATATTGCGTGGTGATGCGCATAACTTTCCAAACATCATAAGCAAAATGGTAAAAGATCCCAGTTATCCAATTGAACTTGAAAATTGGCCATTCAAATTAGACTTGTTGGAGAGTGTCGGTGGAACCATTAATACATCTGTACCAATAACTAAACTAATGAGAGGATTTGGAAACATGCTTGGCGATTCAACGAAAAAATATCCATATATGGTTGAAATGTATGAATTGTACGGGAAATGGATGAAAATTCCGTCAAACTACTCTCCCCTCGAGATCGAAAAATGTTCATTTAAACTGTACCGAAGTATTTGCTATACGTTGTTTCAAAAGATCCTTGCAATTAACGAAAAACATGCTGACAATGTTCTTGCACTCCGCACTATTTGGAATGACGGAAAAGTTGAGGGACAACAATTTATTCAATTTCTGGATAGCGTCTCACTCTACAAAACTTTGCAGATCGGAAGCATACAGTCAACGATGGGGCTTATACAGATAGTTACATTCATAACGCTTCTAAAAACTCAAACTTTGGATCGTCAGAAAGGTGGATGTCAACTTGCATTAGGAGTTGCTTTGGATGACCTTATGCAAAAATCAGAGGTTCCGTTTATGTTACGCATTAAAGATCGCAATGAGCAGTTTGTGTTTCTCCCAATTACTTACGATAAAGTAAATCATTTCGTATTTACGATATACCAGAAAGCATTCCATGCAAAATTCAAACGCAGCATTGGAAAAAGAGGAGTGCATGTAGACCGATTTTTAAAACCATTACTTGAGGAATTTGTGTACATGCCGAAAAATGAAAACCTACCTAATCTGGGATTATTGCTTAAACTTATTAATGGACTTTTAGACAGTGATGAACACACTTCTGATTTCAAGAAGCTTTCATATAACCTTCAAAAAGCTTTAAGTCCTGTCGACGACGCATATTTTGCTAGACCATACGCCCCACCACCAAGAGAAAATTCCACCGACACGGATGACAGTCTCAGTCCCGTACATTCGCCTGTGAGTACTACTAGAGTTTTGGAAGATGACAATGAGTTTTCAACAAACTTACGTGTTACACGAGCAGAAGCACGTAGACGTAGCGAGGAGACTAGAAAAAAGGCAATGGAAGAAGGTGCTAAAATGGCAAATGACCTTATTTTCCAAGGTTGGGACAACTATCCAGGGTCATTACAAACAAACCAACAAGTAGTACAAACAGATGACGATTCACTGTCCGAATGCATTTCGACACCGCAGTCAACACATGAAAATCCTACAAGAGTAACAACTGATAACACGAGAAATCAATCTGAAGACAATATACCTGTTCGTAATGACACACCTCGGCCACATTCACCAAAACGTAACAACCGATCCAACTACCGACACTTTTACAATAGCTCTCACGAATCAATATCTAGTGATGCACCAGAGAATTTGGTGAGCCCAACCCTTTTATATTCCTAATTCTTAATTTTTTATCAAGTTTAACTGGTAAGTTTTTTTCTTCAAATTAGTCCCAGTCGTCAAGATCCATTATATTCAACCAACATGACAGTTCTTGCGAAAGTGACTTTATGGAGACTAGAGCATCTGATATTTCTAGGCACACTCTCACGACATCCCGTAGTACAATTAATGATAACTGTTCAGAGATATCTAGAATAACACCTAAATTTTTGGTAATGATACTTAAACATTTATTTGGTTTAATGCTAAATTTTACGAGTGAAACATTGTCGAAATATTAAAGTGAAGAGCTCAATTTTTAATAGGACCCTGAGAGACGAAGTGTATCGTGCACACCGCCGCCTGATTTTATTACCCGTAGTGCTCGGCAACGTAATAATTTTAGTCCCGACCACTCTTCTGATGGTGATTCTCAGTATTCTCGCCTGTCCATAAGTTTTTTGGTAAAACATTAAGTTTTTTTTTTTTGCAAATCCACACAACTTAAACGTTTTTGTATGAAGTTTATTCATGAACCGAATGTTTTACAGAATACCTCAAGAAGAACAGTCTCCCTCACCCCACCAAGTGACATCAATCGTGTAATGCAGTTCAGCGAAGAAGAAAATTTTGAAAGTGTGTCTATGGTAGATTCGCAAGCCTCACGTCCTAGATTTTTGGTAATAATCAACTTTAAAGATAGTATTAATATATTTCAGATAACAAGGTTATTTGCTGAGAATAAAAACTAATAAAAACATTATCCTTTTTGTGTTCAATATACGTATATGAACAGAAAATGTTTCATAAAGATTCATTCTAAGCACGGAAATACTTTAAAATCGGATATCCGATTATAATTATAACGTTACACCTGTAGGTTGGCAGAAAAATATTTTATTGGGAAACAATTATTTTTTGTTATTTCAATCTTTTTGCCCTATTAAAATTTATGAAATGAATTACTTCCAGTATATTATTAGGAAAGCTTTTAAAATCGTTTAGAATCAACAGGCAATAAAACATTTGAACAAATAAAGTAAAGTTTAGCCACTTATTCGAATTGGACAAAAATTCAGTGGCTTATGTTTTCCTTATTTTGAACTTCATTTAGAAATAAAATTATTGCAATTATTGTTTTTTAATTACCTTCAACTATGGAAAGAATTTCAATCTAGAATGTTTTGAACTTTTATGTAGGACTGATTTATTTAGTGCTTTTCCATTTAAATTAGTTGAAACTCGGCAGAATTTAATTCGAATATTTTTACTATAAGCATATATTTCAGCTTCTTAACGTGATAATATGTTTTACAATAATACTGATTTAGAATCGAGAGATGCGGACAGTGTCACGAACACCTCCATCTAAATATATGGACATTTTCTCACAGCGTAGGCACCAAACGAGTCAAAATTCTGGTTCGGAAGTTTCGTGGCCAACATCAAATACAATGGTAACAAAATGTTTTAAAAAATTGAAAAAAAGACAAATTTGAATTTTATTTTCTTTAATTATAAAAACATTTATAATTGGTATTTACAGTGTAGAGGGCAACGAAGTGCCTCATGTTCACCACCGAATAAAAATATGAGCCAATTCAGGCGTAGAGATATTTCTAAAACTTCTTCCGATGCCAGTTTTCCACTGTCACGTCCATGTCCATCATTCTTGGTAGAACCTTGTTTCTAAATTTTTGACTTAATGGTTTAAATTGTTTCAGGTATTTCCTCATTTTAACATACTTTCCCAACGTTTACAGAATCCAAATAGGCGAACAGTGTCACAAACACCTCCAGAAAGATTCACATCCATTTTTAACCAACATGCTGACGAACCGAGTCCAGACTGTTTTTCCCAATCGGATTCTGAATTATCCAGAATTTCGCTAAACTTAGTAAATTTAGGCATATTGAAAATTAGTATTCCTTTCAAAGTCAGTGGTCTTTAAATATTACAATTTTATTTAACAGAATAGAGAACGTCGTACAGTATCAAGAACGCCTCCTAATATTCAAAACTTAAATTTCCTACCACAAAAATCCAATGAGCAGCAAAGTATTGTGTCGGTGGAATCGATTGTTAGATTTGAACAGGAAGAATCCGAAATTCCAAATCGTGAGGTAACGTTAAATAAAATATTACTTTCCGCCCGTTGAAGACATATTTGTGATTACTTAAACTTATGTAGCTTTGGAAATATTTACGTTCATAGAACGAGGAAGTTAGGACAGTCCGCTCAGGAAATAATAGCTGTTTGCAACCTAAAAAACCTCCGCATTTGAGTAGTTCCAGTGTTAACTTTGACAATTCATTAGAAGTAATACCCCACTTTTCACATGCATAAATTCATCAGATATTTATTTATTAAGTAAGACTAATTAGAGACTCGAATATTTGATGTTCAATTTATAATTATAGTCATCAACAGGCACCCATCCAAATCAAGAAGGAACTGGTAAAAACAAAGCAAGGCGTAATTTGGTAAGTTTGTCATTATATGGCATACTATTTAAAAACAAAATATTTTTCATAAAATACTCATATGCAATTGACATTTTTTAGAATGCTCTTCTGGCTGAGAGCTCACATGAAAGGACGCATGGAAATGAAACCAGTTGCCAAGAAGATTTAAGTTCGACACATCAAACCAATTCCTCCCAAAGTAACGATTCTTCAATTTATGAAGACATGGGGAATTCAGACGATGATAATGAATCTGTCGCAAGCAACATTTCAACCAAATCACTTGGTGTACTCTTTCGTGAAAACAAAAGAATCGGCTCGGGACTTCCATATGACTTAGTATACACAAGAAGCAGAGAATTGCCTTCGTCACAGCCGAGCACACGTGCAACAGGCTTTGCTACAATTTGGACAGAAGGGGAAACTAAAGAGGTTTTTGACTTCCTATTCACCCACAAATGGCTCGTTTACATGAAAGGAGTAAATGCAGCAAAGGCTATCCATGCGAAAAAGGTTTGTTCTTCAAAATTCAAATCAGTTACCTACACAATTCTGGAACGCAATGTAAACCTAACGAACTTACATTAATTTTTTCAGATTGTTCAGAGGTCCCACCAGAGTATAATGAAACATATACAGACCATGCTTCACCGGCCAAATGAGTTGCGAAAAATTGTTGGAGACACAGTTTACCGCGCAATCTGTGAAGCACTGAAAAAAATAAATCAAAGGAAATACACAAACTGGCTTACCAAGAAGGACGTGGCTGACCGACTAGATATAAATATATAACTTTGTTCAAATAGCTTAATCAAGGTGCACAATAATCTTTAAATATAAATACTTTCTCGAACATTTCAGACCATATTTTATAAGATTTAAAAGGTAATTGCAACGGTTTAGTATGATAGCTATTTAGTTTGAATTGCCTTATAGTTAAAGTTCTGTTACATTTAAATAATGAAACATAACCAGATATTAGAGGTGTACTAAGAAAATTTGTATGCTTTGTTTTTAAAAGTCAGTATTTAATAAGATTTAATTAAAGTAGCGTTAATGTTGCGTAACAAATAAAAATGTCTGCAATGTTTTTGGGTAATCTGATAATCTAGATTGATTAGCATAGGATGGTGTACAAAGCATTTTAAAATAATGTTTGACGGGAAGAAAATAAAAAGATTTCAAGTAGTGAGTATGTGGATACATTTTTCCAGGTTTATTTACATTTTTTGCAATCAAACAATAGCAAAGTTGCAATTCTCAAGTTCATTTTAAGTGCACGCAAACCTTTTCATCTTTTGTTTCAAAAAATTAACTAATATCTCAACGATTCTAACTACACTGTTTTTTAACATTACCGCAGACCTGCATAACGGCTGTTTCATCGCATAACCTTACAAACGGATTTTTTAACTTCACGGAAAGGTTTTATTTAGTACACTTGTTAACTTTCCAGATTCACCGACACATTTGTTAAAGCATATAAACTTCATAAAAGCTTAATTTTGAAAACTTTTTTGCATATTTTACAATAAACTTTTACAATGATACACCTACAGTTGCATTTGTTCGAGAAACTTCCTTGAAGAATTTCAAAATATACTTGTTTTTTTTTTAAACTGTGTAAGGGGTCAAAATGGGGTTCGAAAATGACACTTGACCGTATCCTGCCCCATGTTAACGAAAACCGCACATCGGCCAAAAATCCATACCCGTGGAGCGATTTTTATAAAATATCTGTAAAACATATCTGTGTAAGATATCTATTTTTATATCAAAATCTGTAAAAAAAACGCAGTGGGCCAGATGACATATTATATCTGGATACTTTCCTTTGTCTGCTTACATAGGAATAATTTGGTATCATAATAAAATACAAATTAACGTCGCCTTAAATCTTTTTTTGCACTTTTTTGACAAAAACCGGTTATTCGTTAGAAAATCGTTTGTATTTTTTATGTTCTAGTTATCTAGTGCATTAGTTTTTTAAAGATTCTAACCGATCTTGATAAAAAATAAGATTAAATGTTAACGAGCCCATGTAATGGGGAAACAAGTATTGACTCCTTGAAATATACTGTTGCAAAATTTCAAATAGCTTTCATTTGGTGTTAAATTTTTAAGATTTAATTAGTAAGGCATAAAAAGTAAAGTAGGTTACATGCCAAAAGTCAAAATAACAGAAATTTTCGTTAACAAAAAAAAACAATTAGTAGTGCTAGGTATATTTAATCTGTGCTAACAATTTTAGAAATTGTAAATACCTTTGATGACAATTTTGAACTCATTTGGAATGTGAAGTGAAGCAAA
The DNA here is from genome assembly GCA_034699025.1 of Entomobrya cf. arborea Gr-Col-00668. Classification (NCBI taxonomy): domain Eukaryota; kingdom Metazoa; phylum Arthropoda; class Collembola; order Entomobryomorpha; family Entomobryidae; genus Entomobrya; species Entomobrya cf. arborea Gr-Col-00668. The sequence continues at coordinate 30,182 of JAQIWN010000344.1, forward strand.
ATAATTATGACAAGATTCCAGTTTGACTTACGATGTCGTTTTGATGATAAAAATTTGTATGTTAGCATTTTGATTAATAATTTAGCAAGCTTTCAATTAGTGCAATTAATTTGCTCTTATTACAATAAATTTTATTGGGTTAGTTCTAAAGTACATCTACATTTTGATTTGTAGTCAAACTTAAAGAAATAATTTACTTGTCAGAAAATGCCTAATTTAGTAAAAGTATTGAGGCCATAAAAATTTAAAAAATGTAGAGTATAGAATGCTGCTAAAATATAAGTGTCTATATTCCATATTTAGAACCTATGCAAACATATGAACATCATGCATATAATTTCATCGAATTTTCCACTTTGTCATAGTTGCGACACAAATATAACTTACAATAGTCATTTGAAAAGACATTTTTTTGCATCATAATCGAGATTTTGATAATAAAATTCGTTAAAAGCTTACACTTATCCTGATTTTCAATAAACTTCGATCTAGTTCATTTTGTAGGTGCGGTATTATTAGCAGGTTTTATATTGGGAAAATTGTTTTGTCGAAATTTGGCTGTATAAGAAAACCAAAAAAAAAGTTCCTAAAACCATAAAGCTTATTCGTGGGCAGAAACAACATAAAATGAAGTAACCATTATTTCAAACACTTGAGTTAATTCATAATTTAAAGCAAATCAGCACAACGGAAATTTTTTTAACTTAAATATTAGGAACGATATAACAAACCGTTAATTTATTCGTTTTTGTAATACTCGTGTGTTCTGTGTTGCCTGTTTACCTCAAAAACTTAAGCCTACTGCTAAAACGATCGGTAAACACAGTAACAAATCAGAAGTTGAAACAATAAGCTCATTTAACATTTACGTTTTAAGCAAACAAAAAAATCTGCATTGGAATTTGTATCAATTTGTAGCATAAAATAAGCTTTAACTTGCTGTCAATTTTTATTTGATTGATTAACATGTCGATTGGGGTATTGTTTTACTCATGCAAACGTATTTGATTGGAGAAGGCGTTGCGATTATGTCAGTTATAATGTTTTGCAAAGTATTCGATTAAGTTGTCGATTGGAAAGCTCCCTTAACTTTACAAAAAACGATTGATTAGCGTTGGCTTGATCAGTTGCCCAAAAATCACTTTGCTTGTAATCAGCATTATAATCACTGTTTCAAAAACCTTGCTGTACATAACATTTACAATATGGGCATGTAAAGAAGTTTCCAATTTGTTATTTATAGCAGTTAAAGTTTTGAGTTGATGTCACGAAAATCTAGGCTTTATTTTTTAAAATATGATTCGAAATTTACAATTTGATAAATAAAACGTTTGAGTTTGTTTTCCATGTCTCGTTCAGATTACAGTCTTTAAATCGAATGCTTTCAATCGACCAACATCATTACACATCTTAGGTTCCAAATCCCCTTGATTCTTTGATGAACTGAAATATAAGCAAGTAGAATTTTTGTTGAACCATATTAGAATCTTAAATCAACACGAGGTATCGAGCAGGTTTCAAATAAATGTTTAATTTGTAGGACAAGCTATCATAATAAAAGGCGACTCAGTTTTTACTTAAATACGAAGAAAACGCATAGATTTTTGTTTAGTTTTTGTAAAGGGGGAATACTATCAATAAAACAGTTTAGTTGAAAAGGCTGGGTTTGTTTTCAGTTTGAAAAGTTAGATGAATTACTGGATGCAATAGTAGGCTCGGTAATGCTTTCTGAGCACTTTTTCGAAACGTAAATTATTTTTTAAGCGCATGCATTTATGTAGCTACAAAACCCCACAAATTGTACATTGTAGTTAAGTGTGACGGATAGACAGAATAACCGTACCAACATAATGATTTTTTGAGCTATCGTTAAAAAATTAAAGAGCTCGTTATTGCACCCAGCAATTCATCATTCAATTGCCTCATTTTGTCAATCCCCTACTTTCGCTAAAATTAGTTGTTGTCAACAAATAAATCTAAGAATGTTTTCGCAAAATAGTTTGACAGGTAATTTCCGTTTTTAGACTAAAATGCTACAAAGGGATTTTTGAGACCAAAAGCTTCATTTAAACATGATACGAATTAAACTTAGCGCTTGTGGCTCCAGGACAAAATTCATTAAAATTAATATTTCCGTTCAAAAAATAAGTTCGTACGTAACAACACAACAATCGTTTGCAACAGTTTATTGCTGAACTGCTTTTTGGCTTGTGTGTCAAAAGTAACCGGGAAAATAAAGCTAAAGGAGAATAGAAGTCGGCAGATGTGGTGAGGTATTGACAGTTTCCTATTCAATAAGTTTCAGACTATGACTTAACTGTTAAACCATGTATTTAACATAATGACACTTTTATGCATACAAAATTTTGTATGTAATTTATTTGTTTGTAAAGTTTGTGGTAGTAGCGGGTAGAGAAGCCTTAAAACAAACGAGGTTATTTTCAAACTTCCAGCTAATGTCGAGATTGCCATTTTGAGTTTTGCTAAGTTATTGTGTAGTCTGTTAATGTCGTTGCATTATTTGAGATCGGGATATACGGTACTTATAATTTCACCTACCTAACTGTAGTTTGGTATTAATGTATGCCAATAAATACAGTGATTTTGTTAGTTTCGTGCATTTCATAATACTTATATTTGTGTTAAACTGAATAAAATATAGTTTTGTATTTTTACTCTGGAATGGAAGCGATGGATCTTTAAATTACCTCAAACGCAAAGTACGACTCCCATTTTTTGTTGATTGATGAGCTCTTTCATAATATATCCGTACCAGCTACCAGTTCATGACGCCCAAAGAAAAATATTTAAAAAATTTGAAATATTTTAGGGATTGTAGCACAGAAAAAAGATCACCGATATTTCAATGAAATCACTTAATTATTAGCCAAAACAGAAGTAATAATGCGACAATATTTGAATAAAAAAGTAAATTGGAAGATAATTACTCCTACAACATTTTCTCAAATAAACCAAGGTGTACAAAATATTTGTTAAGTTACATTGCCGTTGACTCGTGAAAATAAGGATAAGTTATAACTTCGTCTTACAGTACCGACTACCCCACTAAAAGCTTTAAGCAGTAAATATCATAGTACCAGCAAATAAATAAATTTAAATACGTAATAAGCCACATTGTTACAAGCTCTGGTGCTAAGTGTTTTAGTTGGCAAAAAATTGTAGCAAGAAAGGTTCAATGAAAACTGTTACTTTATCTGAGATTTAGAATAAATCAATTTTGGTTTTCATATTATGATTGTCATTTAAACGTCACCACCTTTAATTAATTAGGTTAAATTCTATGGTTTGCTCTGAAGTCAATGCCTCCGAGGTGAATACTGGGACCCTGCAAAAAGGAGCATATTTGTACCTGGTTTTAATTTCTCTGCAATTGCAACTTTTTGTTTGATCATTTTTTGTGTCTGTTTTGATGCATATCTCTCTCGTTTATATTTCTTCATTAAATCAAATAATAGGATAGCAGAAGTCAGAACCGCGAGAAAAGGATTGACGAAAATAATCACTGTACACAATGCTGAATTTGAGTTCACATTATCTTTGCAAGGATTTTGATCTCTAAAGTCTCTTCTTTATGGTAATTCATATCTAAATGGAAATAATACAAGAATATATGTCATTCATTTCCATTTAATCCCTCGTCGTACCCGAAATCCAGAAAACGTTGCATCAAAATTTCCTGCTAGTAACTTTTTTCTACGACTTGAAACTTTTTATCTTTGCATTTATGTTGGAGTTAAGTAAAAACCTCGTATAACAACAGTTAAAACCATTTATACTTTCTTCATTGTTTTGTAACCCTTCAGCCATTAAAATTTCTGCTTTCGAAATCTAGTAAATTTGCGTTCAAAAGACTTATCTTGACCCACATGCAGTCTTACTTTTATACCAAATGAGTCAACGTGTTTATATAATTGTGATAGTTTTACCCAGCTTGATTGTAATTATATACTGATTTGTAAACGAAACGTCAAATCTTTGTCGTGAAGATGACTTAAAATGTAGTTTTGTCATTTTAATATTTCAGCCAAAGCTAGTAACATTTTCAAAACATCTTGCTTATCATAATGACATGGAATACCTACCAAGCCCAAGGATGTTATTTTTTCCTGACAAATAACTTCAAGTCCATAAGTTTGAAAAAATTCCCACTAAATTTCAAGCTTAGTATTCTCCACAAGTTGTCAAACACGTTTGCAGATATGGATTTCAAGTACACATGTCGAAGTTTAATGTAGTCTAAGTTTAACAACTGGGAAAACTTGATTCCAATATGTGGATTTGGTTACTTGCAATACGTAAAGTTTAAAGCCTCCAGTAGTGTATAAAAATTTCAGAGTGGAGGGCCATTCTCAGATTGTTACAATAATAAGAGAGATTTATCTTTCTTAGCCCTTTAGTGAATCATGTTCAGCATATAAACTAGTAAACGTACTCCAACTAAGGTGATTGGATTATTGTTAATATTTATAGACGCCAACCTTGAAACGTTTTGAATATTTTTTGTTTAAGGTAATTTATCAGGTTTCTGCAGAAATGAATTGAAATTAGTGTGTTGCCTCCTAAAAAAACGTCCCAGGCTCCAAACCAACGGGTAACACGAAATCTGAATCTGTACCGGTTTATTTGCAGGGAAATTAATTTAGCTACGACGAATTAGGTACTAGTTCGACAGTTTTTCGATGGGATTTCATATGAAAATAGTACACTCCTTCAGGTTTTACAATATCAATAGCAATTTCTGTACACCATAAAAACCTAAATATTCCAGCTTTAGAACAAGCACGTTCGAATTTTCTATCTTATACATCATTGTTCCGATCAAGCCTTTATTTTTCTAAAAAGGCGGGCGGATTATCCGCACTTTTTGTTTGAATGAAGACATATGACATTCTTTCTGGGCCAACCCAGAAAACGTCAGATTAATGTCACATTACTTGATGAAAACGAAAAATGCGGATAATCCGATCGCCTTTTCACAAAATAAAGGCTTGGTTCGGATCACAACTATTTTTGTACCGGACAAACAAATACACGTGCTTTATTTCTATGCTCAGCAATGGTTTACCGAACACTCCATCAGTAAGACAAATTTTCACATTTTAGTTTTATTCATACAAAGTGTAAATTACTAAACGGCTTTAAACACTTATTATGTCGTTTTTAAATTTTATGTTATGAAAATTCCGAAGAGCACTTTTGCATTAGACAAAGTCCACCAGCAACAGCACAAATTACTCTTTGGCTCAAACGTTTACTACACTATTCATTTCTTAAATGTCACGAATTTCAATTAGTGTAAGAACAGTTCTCAATTCCCACACTACATGCTAAATAAGTACATTGACTAACTTTAATACCATTGTTAGTGTTTTGCTTCAGTTTAAACATTACTTAGAAACAAAAGAATATTTCTCACCACGATACTGTAAATATATTTGTCATTGAATTCGTTTACCAATGAAAAAACATTTTGCTTAATTTCAGGATGAATTTTAATACTTATCTACCAAAGCATGATAAGAACATAATTCATTCAAAATTACAAGAAACGAAAAACAAAGTAAAAAGTGCTTTATGATTAGAACGAAAAACGTTAATATTTATTTTCTCAGCACAAAAGAATCAGTGGCTCTCTAACGCAGCAGTGCATCAGCGTCAGCTAGATAAAAATACAGCAGTTGGAAAACATCACGTTTTTATGAATGTCGTTGTTCTTTAGCTATGTAGTTTTAAGATTGAAAATGAAGTATCTTTTTAAAATATCGACTTTCTTAGTTTTCAACACCATAAATAAAATAAAATATAACAATATTCGCCCATTTTATGCCACGGCAGTAATAATCTTTATTTCTGAAGCACATCAGCATAAGGGTACGCAAACACTGTAGTGTAGCTTAAGAGTCATGACTGATGAGTTATTTAATTTAATTTTCCATTCCATAGGACATGTCATTTGGGGTGTTGATGGTTGTCGTCGTTATTAACGTATTTAAATTTAGCAGTAAAGTTATACTCATTTACTATATGACGTAGATGCTAGGAATATTAGATCGTAAGCAAAGCCCCCTTTTTGCAAACAAAAAGAAATTATGTATAGTCTAAATTAAAATATGAAAACAATAAAGCACACAAACTTATCAGTCATTGAAAGACGATCATGGAAGGGTTATTGTTCATAATTTATTTTTGTATTTGTCAGTGCAAAGTTAAAAACTGGTCTCCCTAAAAGTGTGCCATTACCGTCCTTATATACATAAACAATATGGTGATGCTTTGAACACGAAACAACTCATGGTTTTAAGTTTTGGTGCAGCATTGAGTATTGAGTATTGAGTATTGCTTTATTTAACGTGCTATTGCGGTACAACAAGGCTGATGACATACAATAACA
>JAQIWN010000345.1:0-36549 GCA_034699025.1 Entomobrya cf. arborea Gr-Col-00668
AAAATTAAAACGGCATTCAGATTAAGCAAAATCTGATTAGTCGCAAGTTACCTATGTGCTGATTGTCAGGTTTATTTCTATAAAACTTAGCAGCTGTAATGCTAAATGGTATAGCAAATCTTATTATTATTGACGGAGGAAGTTTTCAATGAATTGATCAATTTATTGATTAATATGTAATTATAGTTTGGTAATCATGAGACGGACATTTTCAATGTTGAGCAATCACTTTCAAATTTTATGACTGGTTATATGAATGCATATTGATGTATAACACCAAATGCCTTTCAAAATGAACATTGAACATTGAGAAGGTTTTTAACTGTTTGTCATTTTCTTTAAAACTATCGATCGAAACTGTGAAAAAGGTAAATAAGTTATAAGACTTAGGAAGCAGCTTTGTCAATTAAGAAGCACACCCAATTCGGAAAATGTGTTTACGACCACGACCACCACTTCATGGTTTTCTAACACATGTACCTACATAAAATCCGTACAAGATTAAATGTACATTGAGAAAAAAAAAGTTTTAAAAATAGAAAATATTTTTCTGCTAAGATACATTAGAATGGAAAAAAGATAGCTTATTATGATGGAAAAATACAGTACTTTTTGTATTATTCAACCTTCCGTCCCTCTTGAAGTACTGAAAAGCACGCTTTGAGCTATCGGTCTTGGTGAGTTGTAGACATGTTACTTGAGTAAGGTAGGGAAGTGTGCTCTCACACTCACATCATCGCATATCGCATCACACAAGCAATATTATGTTTGATGAGCAAAACGACAGCAAACTGTACAAGATGAGGTTGTCTTCGTCATCAAGGAATAATTCGTGGATTTGGATTGGATTGGGATTTCTGTCTATAAAGCTTATGGCTTAAAGGAAAGGAAAAAATATAAATTAAAGCACGCATCGCTTGGCTTACTCTGCATCTCTCTCTGCCTGCTTTGTATGTACTTTGTATTCATGCATGCTAATTTAATCCTTTGTGTCAGGATGAACATCACGCGTTTTTATGTTGTTCCCAAGCAACCGACCCACACTAACGGCCTACCACTCTTTATGCTATCAGTGAAGCCACGCGAAAGTTTTAACATGATAGTTATGATAAACTAAAGTTAATATACTGTGATTATATTAGTATCTATAATCTGTATTATTGTCAACTAGTTAACTGTCATCGTGCATTTCTTGTGATTTAGCTATGCACTTGTTTGTAAAAACTTTTTCAGGAAACCTGGACCTAGGATTGTTTAGGTTTTTTATTCACGGACAAAATATACATTTTTTATGGGTTACAAGAACATATGAATCATTAGTTAACTTTGGCTCCATGAATAAGACAGTGACATGTAAATAAGTTTCCAAGAATGGAATAGGTTTCGAAATTAGCATTGATTTTCTGCAATTGTAATATAAAAGGTTTTCGAAGTCAAAGCACATGTTTCATATGTATTTAGGTAAGTGTGAAGTACAAACATTTTATAAAATGATTTTGTTTTCTTTCTTTCTTTAGTACAGTCGTTAAAAATATGTGTTTGGCTACATATCTTGGTCAACTAGTGACTGGTAAGGTACGTAAGTGATAAGGTAGTTGGAATACGGAATATATACTTTGTGATGAAACAACTGTAAAAAAATACGATATAATTGGGTAAATTATACTTTGCATTCAAAAGTTATTGTGAAACTAGGTAATTCGGTAAGTAGATTATATGACAGAAAACATATAGGGTATAGATAGTACAATATCTAATTTCAAGTTAACGTAACTAGATAAATTGCACGTTTTTTTACATTCACAGGTTACATTTTCAATGTTCTCAATGACAATTCAGTTTGCTGAATATCATTCATTATCTATAGCATTTTTGTTGGAAACACGCTAAAAAGCAATTTTTAAGGATTTAAAAATACGATGATGATATGTAGACGTGTAGTGTAAAACTTGAGTCTAATTACACTAATTTAAATCCATGATCTTGATTTTATGGTACACAAACTGTATTTTCGAACGCTGTACTATGCACTAATGTGCTTCTTTACTTCCTGTAGAAAATTAACTAATGTATGTATTTTTACCTAACCAACATTTAAAGAAGCTCAAAACGTATAGTAGTTTCCAATGTGTAATTCTCTATAGCTGAGAAGATAGTTTGGGGATTGTGGTAAGTTAAGATGCATCCCTGGACTTGTTGTGTGGCTCTAATAGTTTATATTCCATGCTTTTCTTAATTTGCATGACACCTTTTATCTTAGCATTTTTTTTTTCACTCCAAGAACGCAGCTTACTTTCTGAATAGATCCATAAAAGTACATCATAATTATAAAAAATTGCATGCACATAGTTACAATTATGTTGGGGTGTATTGCAACATTTCCTTTGTCACTGCCAACATAAATTGTACATCATATTAATACAGAGGGCTGTCAATTTCTCGGTACACAGTAAAAATCCGGTAAAATATTTAATTGACTTTTAAGTTTTGACGTGTGTGAAGCTTATTTTTGTTTACTTAACTTCAGCAAATCCGTATTGCCAACATGACTAATGGAAAATACTGAACTCATAAATAAATACGCTTGCATATACATCCATAATATGGAATAAATATCATATTTCTTTACAGTTTCAATTTGTATCTAAAGCCATTCCACAACAATTGATACATGATTTCTTTAATAAGCATGGCTGTTTCATCATGAGCACATAATATTTTATCAGTACCAAAGTACCTAACTTTCTAAGTTTCATCATACATTTTTCCTCTATTTTCTCAAAGCTTCTAATATATCTAAACTATCCTATTTTCGCAGCTTTAACACTTTCTTCTTACGTAAAGTGCTTGGACAACCTAATTCTCAAATTATCCCGTCTTTCACTTTGCAATTCAAACAAAGTTAAGTTACAGGAAGTCATTTACCTTAAACCCTTTTTACTGTAACTATATAATGAAATATTGTCATTTGCAGTAAGCATATCCCCGAAACCACACATGTGTATTACGATCAATATATATGACACCCATGCATTCTAGATGCATCCTTGACCATGCCAACAAGGTAATGAAGCAGTGACAATAAAATGCCCGTAAAATATCGGTCGATCTTCTTTATACCATCTATAGCAGTAGTGGTCACTGATCACTCGTACACCAGCTTATCATGATCATGATAACCATTAAGTTGTGATGTAAGTGAAAACAAAGCTTCTTGATCACTTTTAGCTAAACTACATCTACGTGACCCAACATTATCTTCAGTATTATGTGATGATGGAGGACATATCAAAAATATTTATGCACATGATGTATATGTGCTGTTAAGCTGATGATTGGCAATTGGTTTTGTAAACAAACTGATGTGATGACTGATGACGATAAAAGCGATATCAACATAATCTATGTACCTGACAACCTGACAGCTTAAACATTGTTTCTTTGCATTACACTGTGCTGTGCTGGATAGTTTATACGATGTACTTCAAGTTTATCATTTTGGTTATACTCTAATCAAATCAGGAAATTTGTTACAAAGATCCAAATTCCACAGAGTTAACGTAAAACTTAGATTAGTATAGTAATTTAAAAGACTACTCGAGGTAGTAGCTCACCATTTGGATTCGTGTTAACTGTCAATAATAAAAATGTTCAAATAAAAATGATGAGCAAAGAGGTCAAAAGCAGACCATTGAAATGCAATGGACTTAATTACAGCGTACAAATAAAATGCCTCGTGTCAAGGGCAACCAAACTGATCGAAAACGTTCAACGGTAACAGAATTAAAGATGATGATTTATTTAGCCTTCGGTGCTCAACACATTTAGTTATATCGATGAGATGACATGGAGAAAAACCAAGGGGAATATGATACTTCAGGTTATGAGTGTGTATAGATTGAGTTTTCAGCCAAATTAGCACTTTTGTTCGGGCCAGAGAAAATCAAGTGCTTTGTTTTCCAAAGCAATTATGACATCAATTTGCTGCTTCAATTATTACAATAAATTTTTCCTACCAAAAGGTACACTTTTACGGGTAGTCAAAACAAGAAGTTGTTTTATTGTGTTTTTACTTGGATATAAACGATGCTCTATTTTTCTACACAACAACACTAAATATAGCAAAAGTTACGTAAATAAACATGCTACAATAATAACAATAACATCTTTTGGACGATCTTGTGAGGCATGTATATTTCCATTTGGTTTGAAATACAAGTGATATTTGATGCCATAAACATTCATGGATTCAATGAATTTCATTTCGCACGGAAAAGTAGTACTAGAATGGTTTGTTTTCGAAACTGTTGTGTTATCGTATCATATCATGTTATATTATGCACATGTCGAGTTTGTCTGGCATTCCAGTGTCAAGATTTGGTAAAGACAGGTAATATAAATAAAAGTAGACCTTATCTTCTTTTTAAAAAGTCAAGTAGTTCCAGAAAAAAATGTCGAATAAAAAGTTGTGATCTTTAATCTTTAAAAGTTATTAAATTTCTTTCGCGATTTTTACACATTGGATTAAAAGACATTGTTTTTATTGATATAAAATGAGCACACGCATGAATTGACTTCACCATGCCATGGAAAAGCACTTGTTCTGCTCCATTCCTCTATATCCTACCACCTCTTGGAGAAACTCACTCAAGAGAGTAATTTGTTACTACAAATGTAGTGATGAGTTGCAATGCAATTCACAATTGATCGATTTGACTACCTTTCTCTCTTCTCTTTGTCTTTTCTCTTTCCCTCACTCTTTTGGCCACTTGACTCTCTCTTTATTGGGAAAACAAAACTCTGCTATCAACTTATGGCTTTGTAGACAGAACTAGACAACAGAGAAACTAACTTTCCTTCTTCTCTCCCTTTTCCCTATGTATTTTCCAGGTTGATCATGAATCACAGAAATTTCGGCAATTACCTTAATACAAGATTATTAGGAGAGGGGATGGATATTGAGAGGACTCACTTCCTGGATTCCGGCAAGGAGGAAATAATATGACAAACATGACAACGACATAATAACATCACGTTTTGTAGGTATTTTCCTATTATTACCACTTATTAGCCATTTACATGTAACGTAATCGCTTTCTAGAATATAATATGCTTCGTCTCTCCAGCAATATCATTGCATTGATACCATGATTTTTTTCTAGAGAACGATGTAATATGAATTGGTAGGTTGAATGACGGGGGGAAAGAGGAAAAGAAAGTACTCAATCTTAAAAATGGCATGAAACAGTCAAAATACTCAGGAGAAAGTCTTTCCTCCAAAAACTTCTCATATTTCCCCAATATCATAAAACATCCGTTGAAATAATTGATCCAAGTAAATGTAAAGTAAACAAAATGAATTCATCTAATTCACAAGCCCAGTTACCTTCTACTTCAGCTTCTGCTGGGAGTAGAAAAAATCAAACTGTTCCGAAAATTTTAATAAGTGAACGACAACAAGATGGTGATGACGACAAAGGTCCAGTAACCCCTGTCGTAAAAGATCGTTTGGAAGTACCCTCAGATTCTCAGGAGGTTCCAGCTCCTTCACGACCAAAATCAAATGTATCAAATTTAACCACCACGTCTTCATCATCAAATAGTTCTTCAACAATGCTGAATGCTAATACCCCAAACCCGAATGGTGAATCCCCGGGGGCGGGTACAGTAATTGTTTCGGCTTCTCCAAGAAACAAACCTCGGTTATCGTTTGACGAAATGTCTATTCAAAGGCAAGAGGACTGGCGTAGGCAAAGTGAAGATGCTAGAAATAACCAGCCGAGTGATGGCATTGCAACAATTAGTGATAAAGTCTCTCAGTCGTCGCAACAACAATCCATTTGGGTGAATGAGTTAACGAGAAAGGGAACTCAGGTTAGTCGAAGGGGTTCTAACATGAGTGCACCTGCAAATTCAAATCATTTGAGTTATGAGCCCAGTTTAAAATCAGCTCCTTCCCATCCTTCGTTGCAAGATGATAACTGTTCGGAAATAGCGAGAGTGGAAAATGCGAGTGATAATCGAAATGACTCCAATTCCTTTTTGGATAAGGCAAATGGGGAAAAAATGAGGAGATTTGTGAATGTGTTTCGGGTATGATGAATTATTCATGGGAAAATATGTGTTAATTGTTTAAACTTTATATTGTTTTTCAATTCAATTTTTTTGTAATTCAATTTTAAAATAGAATATAAGACAATGGGCAAATAATAGAACCGCTCCGAAATCACCTGAACGACCGGATTCATTTCTGGAAAAGTTTGGTATGGCATTCATCCCGTCAGGAAGTGAAGGTGACAGCCAAAGATCCGGTAGTAGAATGGAAAAAACAATATGGGAAAAAAGAAGGGAGGCATGGGAACAGAAAATGGTCATCGACTCATCAAGACCTCGACACTACAGGGTAAGATAGCCAAGTAATTGAAATTTCAAAGTTATAAACTCGTAAAACCAATTTATTTGGAATTTAGTGGCTGGGTGTTGTGTCCATAGCTGTGTTATACAACTTAATATTCATCATTGGAAGATCAACGTTTTGGGAATTACAAAATTCTATGCCATACACTTGGTTTGCGTTGGATTACAGTGCTGATCTAATTTACATAATGGATACTATCGTCCACGCTCATGAAGGTTCGCAAAAATATTTAGTTTTTTCTTCAAAAGTTAAAAACATTAATTTATTTGAAATAAAGCTTGTATAATGCAATTCCTTTTTATTAGGCTATCTGGAAGAAGGCATGATGGTCAAAGAACTTTCCAAACTGAGACTAAACTACGTGAAATCCACCTACTTTAAACTGGATTTTATCAGTTTATTCCCAACGGACTTGGCATACTTATTTTATCCCTTGGAATGTGACATTTCTCTCCCATGTCCTGTAATATTCAGGCTAAATCGCCTGTTTCGAGTTTATCGCCTTGTGGATTTTTTTCAGAAAACTGAGTCACGGACCAACTTCCCAAATGCTTTTCGAATTGGTCGTGTCATCCTTTCCATTTTGGTTATCATCCATTGGAATGGCTGCTTTTATTTTGGGATTAGCTATTTTATAGGTTTTGGTAGTGATGGTTGGGTTTACAAAAATATTTCAATCGGTAGAAATGGATCGTTGGCTCATCAGTACATCTACAGGTACGTACATTCAAAAAAGCTTCCAAAATAAAATAATATTCTCTTCAATAAAAATTCCTTGTTTTACTGAATCCCTCAGTTTTTATTGGTCAACATTAACATTAACAACGATTGGAGAAGTACCTCCGCCTGAAAAGGATATTGAATATATTTTTGTGGTGACTGACTTTCTTGTTGGAGTTCTCATCTTCGCTACAATTGTCGGTAACATTGGCAGCATGATAACTTACATGAACGCAGCAAGGGCAGAGTTTCAAGAGAAGATGGACTCCATAAAGCAATACATGGAATTCCGTAAAGTGTCTAAAGATTTAGAGAAAAGAGTAATCAAATGGTTCGACTATTTGTGGTCTAACAAACAGAGTTTGGATGAAGGAAAGGTCAGATTCAATTACAGATATTATGTTAAATTTATTTGGGGAAAATGAGGTTCATGTATAAACTTGACTATGAATATCTTTCATTTCAGGTACTTGAGGCACTTCCAGACAAACTCAAAGCAGAAATAGCCATTCATGTACATTTGGACACTTTGAAGCAAGTAAAGATTTTCCAAGATTGTGAACCAGGATTACTTGCAGAGCTGGTTCTTAAGCTGCGATTACAAGTAAAAATCAAAGCATATATCAATTTAATTATTGTAATCAAAATACAATAAAATATCACTTAGCCTGATGTTCATTAACTTAGGTATTCAGTCCAGGTGACTATATATGCCGAAAAGGAGACGTAGGTCGAGAAATGTACATAATTAAAAGAGGAAAAGTCGGTGTTGTTGGTGATGATGGAAAAACTGTTTTCGTGACTCTTGGTGGAGGATGTGTATTTGGTGAAGTAATTAAAACAACATCACTGTCTTCTATGAGTTTAGTGGCGATGTTTTTCTTTCGAATGTATAAAAATTAAAAGCTTCTTTATTAGGTAAGCTTATTAAATATTGCGGGCAATAAAACCGGAAATCGGAGAACAGCAAATGTCAGAAGTGTGGGGTATTCGGATCTATTTTGCTTATCTAAGGATGATTTATGGGAAACTTTAAGGGTACAGTATCAAGTTGGCATTATTTAACGGCAAAATTTAAGGAGATTGAAAATGTTTTATTTTTTAATCTTCACTTAACAGGAATATCCACAAGCAAAGGATGCATTGATGGACAAAGGTAAACAAATGCTGATGAAAGATGGGTTAATTGATGAAGAGGCACTGGAAAGGGAGCGCAAGTATCAAATGTCACAAGTTGAGAAAATTGAAAAACTAGGTAATTACACTAGAAAATTAACCGTTTCGTAGATTTAAAAAAATAAATACTCGGTTTAAAAAATATATATACCTTTTTAAATTAGAATCCACGGTTGAAATTTTGACAACTCGATTGGCTCGTTTATCTGCAGAATATTCAAGTGCACAACAAAAATTCAAACAAAGACTGACCAAAGTAAGTAATTAAGCTGATTTGATTGACCACGCAGAGTATAAACAAAATCATGTGCCCATGTTTTTAACTTTCATGGAAATGTTTGAATAATGAACCATATTTTCAACCAGCGTATGTAATTTGTTAAGGAATTCGTAATGCGTAGATGAAATCATCAATGATATAATATGTTTTTCGACCAGGTTGAGCGTGGAGTTGAAAGATGTTTATTTCGTCGCAGCTTTACTCAGAATCTAGACAATGAGAACTCATTAGACCAAGAAGATGAAGAGGAGGATGACGTAGGTGACCAGCTAGGAGAACAAAGTGGTCGCTCACCGTCAGCGCCATTATCACGCAAAAAATCCGTTTTGGGCAAAGATGATGACAATTATAGGACTAGATATTCTCTGGAAAGGCGACATACTACAGCTGGTCAATCTTCTTAAAATGTGCAAACAGTGCTTATTATTCTTTATGGAAAAATTATCGTCTTTAACCACGTTGAAGTATTAATTGTCCTATTATGGGCATGAAATATGGAGAAAATCTTTTTAAGTACAATTCTTTGAATGGTTGTAATGCTGAATACTTGTCCTATGTGTTATGAAATGAATAAAAGAAATTATGTTTTAAAATTATTATAGTAGAGTTGGTGGAATTTTTTAAACTTTATAAAGTATTAATATTAAACAAATATAAATAGGCAAGGAACACAGGAAGTTAGCATGACTTGCATGAATATAATTTATTAATTTCAATAATTCAGTTTAAAGTGGATTTCACCATTAGAAAAAATATTGGTTAAAAGAGAGATACGTACTTAAATGCACGGTTACATGAAAATTATAAAAATTGATGAAAATTAAATTCTGGTAGTTAAAACTCAGAAAATTAATTTATAATGTTTTTCTTCTAGAAATTCTGCTTAGGGTGTATTCTTGTAAATAGCGTTGCGACAGGATTTGATACTACAGCCATTCACACAGCATTTCTTTGCTCCTGTTGAAAAAAAGCAGAACAGATATGTAATTTATTAGCACGGATAAATAAAAATATAAAAAGATAGTGTTACAATTTAGTACCAGGGCAATCCTTGTCAAGGTTGCAGGTAGAAGTTTGTGTTCTAGTTTTACAGTCATTGCTACCAGGTCGTGGAGTTACTACGGTTGGGCATACACCTGGTCGTGCGGTACTTGATGCTAAAATAAATTACAAACAAATACATTATTTTAGTTTTGATACAAAATTTTCAATTCCTACTTGTCTAAAAAATATGAAGTTGTTTTAAAGTTTGCAATTCTTACGGCGAGCAGTGGTAGAGCTACCACTTCGCTTGCAATCCACATTTCCACACTTGTCGTTTTTGGCTTGTGCAGCACAGGTGCACGTATTGCAATCTTTTTTGTATGTTGTCCCAACACTACAGTTTTCTGCAGAATTTTAAACAAAACACAAAATTAATTATGAATTCTATATTTTTTAAATCCTTCCTGTTGTTAAAATCTCACTTGGTCTGGAAGTAGCAGTCGGTTCTGCAGCAATCGTAGCGGCAACAAGGACCGTTGCAACGATAAACATACGAATCCACATTTTTAGGTAGTGATTATCAAAGTTCAGTGAATAAAACAAAAAAAATATATGACTTTTTTTCTAAAGGAAATATTTAAAGTAACGTCAGTGTCTCGTCTCTGTTTGTCGAATGATGCGTAGCGAAATTTTTCGAAATCTATTTATGTCTGTTCGGACATGATCATCATCATTATTTATCATAGTCAGAAAAAACACACATACAAAAGTCCTATGCACTATGCAGAGATGCCGACTTTTATAAAATGATGCTATTTTACCTTCATCTGTATTCTATTATTGTAGTATTCACCTCGAAGAGAATTCTCCCCTTCTGGGCATTGTAATATGCAACAATATTGCTAGGCTAAAAATTTATGGCAAAAACAACAAGTAAATGAAGCATGACAGATACTGCAAAGTGTAAAAACTTTAAAAGTGGCAAGTCATATATAATAATATCAGATTGCACTATCGTCATCATACTCATCATCATCACAGCATCCCTCACAGGTAGGCCATCCCATCAAGGTACCTAGAAACAGTCCAATTGTCAGAGAGATTTTACGATCGATTGTCTCTTTTTGATGATGCTGTTTATACAGAAAATAAAAGAAGTATGAATAGAATTGAATCTTGTATTTTTCGGTTGATTATTTTGGATCACGTAATCTTACACATGTTACGTTATAAGAATAAAAGTATGAACTGATGAAAACGCAGTGAAAATTACTGGACTGGGTTGGGCAATAAAATTGCATGGCAACTAGTGTTGCTAATAATAAGCAAATTATGATTCTCTTTGAAGACACATTTTAGCCCATGCCATTTTTTTTTCTTGTGGACTATCATCGTACTTGCTATGCTAGTTTTCAGTAACAAAAATATAACTGACAGATTATCAAAATTGTCAGTAAATCCTCGCGTAATACTAAAACATATTCATATTACATTACATTTACTCTGTTTCTGGTGGATAGCCAGTGGCATTACAATAGTGTAAGTTGAATTTTTTGTACGTGTGTTTTTTTTGACGTGTAGTCCTCATTATCCATGTATTCCCTCTGGGATAATTTCCGGCAAAGGATTTTATTATTCACCTTCACGGGAAGGTAAACGTAGATCTTTTTTGGTTCATTGTAGTTCAACATGACTGAATACTTATACGATTTAAAACCATGACTAAACACAGAAGCTAATCAAAAGTTACTAAAAAAAAGAATCTGCTTTTCCATTTCCAAGCAAATTGGATGTTTGTATGTTTTCCTAGTAAAATTGTAGGTTTGCTCTTATATGCATGGTACATTATGGATCTTTACTTCACTCTTTGCTTTTTTAAACAAAAGATTTCGTCATATTTTAGTCATGCATCAAAAATCAGTTGACATTCTAGCGACCGTGTACACATACTATGTGTGCATGTAATTTTTTGTACTTGGAATTGTTTTTATGACTGGTAGACAGCTTTGTTGGAGTATTTGGACCACAAAATGCGAAAATTCATTAAACGTGCACATGATAGGTTCAAAGTATATATCAAAGAGCTTTAAATTACAATGCAATGCTTTGCATTGCGCGTCATGCATGAAAATAAAAATTATCACTAAAATTTGGTTTTTAAAACTGCAAAACGAAAACGTATGTATATTTTTTTCATGCTCAAATTGTGAAACAGTGGAACAATGACAAGCTTCCATTTTCATTCGTCCCGTCTTGGAGTTTTCCTTGATGATATATCAGAGACCACCAGGACTACAATTTGTTGCTATTATTTTGCAAAAGCCTTTATTGTTTACAATTTTGATTTATGATGGACGCCCTGGATGTCTTATGGTTTTTTACTCAACCTAAAAGTTACCACCTTTCACTTGTTCCAATTTTTCAACAACACCGAGCCATTACTTTGTAGCCACGTTACATATCATTTCACCGAAACTCAATGCTACAAAATTGATTGCATTATCATTACAATTCAGTCCACCACCACCCACACCCTTCCAACAATTTCATTGTCTATTGTATCTTCCTCTAATTTTACATTTGACTACTTAATTAGCTACTAAGGCTCGATACCAACAACCCCCAACGCAACATTTTCATCCCACATGTGAAATACGGACGGTGTGTTATAAGACACGTATGAATCGTAATAGTCCTAAAACTCGGGACAAGACAAGGGCGGACACGTGCAATCATCAACAGAATTATGAATTACAACTACAAGTAAAAGCTCAATTTTTTTTGCATAACATTCTTTATTACTAAATATTAGCAGGTACAATAATGATATTACACATCAATATCAACAAGAAACTATTAACAAATTTTTACCTCAATTTTTCCGGGTTATTATATTGATCATTCGGTGCATAGTGCATTGCATGTCCATAAAAATAAATATAAAACAACAAAAAACTAGAAATTCAATATTGCAATCTACCATAATATTCTAAACGCTTCAGAATAATAATTTAAGTTAGTCAATACATAAGATTACATGAGAATCGTTGTGTAAGTAAAATCGCTTCAAGCGATAAGTAAACAATTAAAAATTAAGCTAGTAAAAAATTGGGAACCGATTTTGTGCCCTTTTCAATAAAATACTAATAACTCTCCAGTAAAATGGACACACAATGAACGAACATCATCATGAATTTGCCCTCATCTTAGGAAACGAATGATTGTAAATGACATGTTACAGACGAAATTGACCTTGGCTCCCGGAAGGGAACCCAGGAGGGCAAAATGCTCTGGAACAAACTGATGACAACTGTCCATTATCTGCACAAAAGCAACTGTTGCATCCATCCGGAGCCATGACGAAATCCCCCGGTCGGTTGCAAGAAATCCCAGTATTTCCCTGTTGAAATACGGCGTTCTGTTGCTGCTGCTGTAATTGATTGTGGCCTTGGCTACTACCTACAAACTGGTTATCATTGTCATTGAAGCCGTTTGAGTTGTCGTGTCCGTTTGGACGAAGTACAGGAACCTGGCTTGTTTGGTTACCATTAGGATTTTTCATAGGATTCCGGTTAGTATTTGAAGGAAAAAAGACATTGCTTCCTGTAAAAAATGTTTTTTAAAATGACACGGGTGACGGGATATTTATCAGAGTGGAAAATAGTTACTCATACACTTACAAATGTACTAGTTTTCAATCAATTCATCATATTTACTTTATAAAACCATTTAATTTTGTAAAAATATAATTACTTACGCTGTGGCATCGATGATGTACCGCCGATAACCAGTCCGATCAATACAACGTAGACAATTGACTTAAAAACTTTACTCTCTTGACTGACACAATCAATCACTAAAATTTGAATGCTTCCGTCACGTGTCGTCCCCATTTTCACAAAGTTAACTGGTATAAACCTGAACAAAATTTGCACGAATATTTTATAAAATAGAGCATTTTTCGGTCAAGTTACAATTGGTCACTGACACCACTAGTTAGTAATGAATATACACATACATAGTTAACCACACAAATAATTAGCCACCACAAATATTTTTAGTCATTCTTTTATCTAAATTCCAAAAATAAAGTTTGTACTTGTTTTCCATTTGACTTGCCATACAAAACAAAACCATGGAGACTAAAATTCCAGCCTTTTTAAATTTTGCTCCAAAGTGATAGCGTCATCGTCATCATGACTACAGATTTCATACATTTTATACCTTTTTCTGAACAACGTGGTTTGGTGGGCTGTCATACACGCTGAAAGTAACTCTACAGAGTTCACACGGAAATTGAACGAAGGTGAACCAGAAAATTGATACAAAAAGAACAAAGCAGGAACTCACGCCGTACTCATAGAATACTGCTTAAAATATTGTTGTCTAGTAATTGAAAATTTATAAGTGATATTGTACAATGTATAAATATTGAACTTGTCAAACAAAATTAATGTACATCATAAAATTAGCCCACTCGTCGATGTTGTCGACGTCGACAACAATGAACCACTCGACTCAGCCAAAATACCTTGTTATAAAAATAATATTTTGGAATTATAAAATTATTCATTATGGTCTACCACGTGCTCTTCATACTCACGTTAATATGTAATACGATTGCTACAATTTGTGCTGTGCTAATTATATGTATTTTTAAATTAAACAATGTATGCTCGCATTGTAAAGTCAACGACGGAATTTTAGGTTAAATGTGAAGGAAGTTGGTGAATGATGAAAAATGTAATTAACTTACCACGCCGTTGATTGTTGATGTTTCCGTCTTTGGGAAATAGATTGAAATATTTTATTTTTGTAGATGACGGATGTATTTATGAATGAAAATATTGTTTGGGTGAATCGTTTCAATAAAACGTGCTAATGCTCTGATTGTGAGGACAATTAGATTGGAAATGCTGGCCAAGCTACGATCATCACATATTTTTATAGATTCCCTGGCTGGATGGCAAAGCTGGCGTTGTTCTGGAGATCATAGCTTTTTTGTCATTGGATACGGTGGGCTGGTGATTTAAAGCGAATTTGTCTTCAGGCGTGGGTATCTCAATAAATTTAGTTTCACGTAAACATTTTTTTTGCAGAGATTTCTCTACAAGAAAAAAAATGTTTTGAAAAGTATAATTGCTTTCTATAGTGCATATACGTCATTTTATTTGGTGACTATGGTACTGGGATGATGTCAACAAATTTCTTAGTATGTCACTTTTATGCTTTGTAGTCTTGTCATCTTTAAAGAAAAAGAAAAATACATTCGTTTTCGGTTAGTCAAACAATGGAAACAAGCGTCATGGTATGGATACATGACAGCGATTCACTTTGTTCAGTGATTGCATTTCATTGTTGAATCTTGGAACATGAAAACAGTCTACCTGTAAAATTGTTTTACAAGCTGTAGTATAATTCAAAAATCCAACACCACCGATTTTACAAGAAATTTATTTTGTCCTTTCAAATTTTGACAAGTTTTCTAATTGTTTTTCTCTTGTTTTTGATGAACAAAATGAGAAATGTAATTTTTTAATGAGTTTTAGGTATTTTACAATTTGCGGATGCATTTTCTGAAGATGACAACTATCGGATTTACATGGCATTGTTAATTGTTCGAAGATTGTGAAAGAAGAGTAGTAGAAAAATATGACAAGTGAGACTGTTTGGTACCAGCCACTTGGTCTGACGGTTGGGAAATTATTTTATTTGACCTATTTGTCATCTGAAGATGATTAGCCCCGGTTTCTAAAATACATATAAACAATTCCTGTGAACGGACTTGTGAATGATTATGTAAAAAGATAAAAATTTGTACAATTCCCTATTCCGCAATCTCTTATTCGTTAAACTACTACCCTAATTGGATAAGCGGAATATACATGTTAAAAAATTTAATAGTCCAAATAAATACACGGTCTAAAGGACACGCTCATTTTTAAGTACTTACCACTTACCGAAAACGGTGATGTTTTAAGTACCAACTCTTTAATTATTCAGTTAGTCACATAATATAATATTCCTTTTACATCATCATCGTATTTAAAGTTTTTACTGTTTTATTTATGAAGCCAGGAGCATGAAAGTAACTTATGTTAATTTTGTAATATATTAATTTCGTAAATTGAAAAGTAGCCGTGGATATCTTGAAATAAAAGATTAATTTGGGTATTGCAAGCAATTATTAGATTTTTACCCAGGACATGGTTTTAGTTTTATGGCCTATTGTACAATTGAGCACAATGGAGAGTGTGAACATGTGTGAATTGTTAAGATTAGCCATTTAAAGAAATAATATGCGGATTTTTTATTGGGGAGATTTAATGGGGAATGTGCGAACTCAATAAAGGCTTACAAGATGATGACAAAATTATTAACATTATAAATTTTTTAAAGATGAATAGTTGAAGAAACGTGGTTTAGTTAAAAATGGTTTCGTTATATTTGCAGATGTAAAAGTGTGACTATATAAAGGCGCCAGTGACTGCAGGGTAGTTATTCTGTCTGCACTCGTTTTTGAAGCGTTGCATTTTTTTGCAGCTGCATGCTATTTTGGAAACTTTTGGTTTCACACTTTTAAATTGAAAAATGGCCAGCTACCGTAATACTTACGTGTTGATTGCCTTGATTGTTTTGATTTTAAACCTGGGTAAACTCAACCTCGCACAGCAAACTAATCGGAGGACGGTCCTTCGGCAGTTAAAATATGCTGGTTCGAAACATAACAAAGGTAATGGATATTTCAAAGAGATTTTTTAAAAATAAGAACAATAATATGTAATTTTTTTCACATTTTAAATTAAATTTCGGTTTCTGATCTGTTCTCTAAAACTGATAGGCCCGCTGGTTATGTGTACTCAAGACTCTCTTATCATTTACCAGGATTGCCGGATATGCGTTTGTTCTCGTCCCAATCGGCTTGCAAAGTGTATCAAGAAATCTTGTGATTTACGAAGTATAAATTTAAAATTTCTGTGATCTTAAAATGTAGCCATGGCTCATACATTTAACTGACTAATTCCTGTTTTACTTCCACTTTTTCATTTTAGCCAAGGATAACGGTCAGTGTCCAAACGCTCTCTTAAGGATGGACTCCAAGGGCTGTAATATGACCCAGATCATTGGTTGCAAAATTGATGGCGACTGTCCAGGGAATCAGATGTGCTGTTTTGACTTTTGTGGAGGTCCAAGATGTGTGGATCCAGTTCCACTAGACTCTTCAACAGGGATGCAAGTTCATGGTGGCAGAGCGTATGCAAAATCATATTACAAAAAAATATAAAATGTAACTTGCTTTGTGTGTTGGTTTAACATGAGATTTCACAAGTTGGCTAATTTAATTTCATGGAAGATTTCCTTTAATGTTAAAATATTCGTTCGATAAACGAACTATTTATTATAATAAACATGTATTAAATACTTAATATTGTGGCAGATAGAACTGATTTGTGGTAGGAGATATTTTCGTATGAAAAATCTATGAAAGACTTTATTGCATGATTGCATTTTGAACAACAATTGCATTATCTTTTATGACTTCCCAGTAGTTTCTTCCGGAAACTGTCCATGTACCTAGTTCTTAAACTTCCGGTCTCATAAAGTAGCATGTGATAAAATTCACTAAATTTATTATTAATTAATGCATACACTTCCATTTTAGTAATAATATACTGATTTACTACTAGCGATAAAATATTTCCCATTATTTGGTCAAAGAAATCTGAAAAATTGTGTTTCAGCATTTTGTTCCATGACATGATTTTTGCCTGTTGATCATTTTTATATGCCACAGACGTCGTCTATAATTGTCCTAGGACTAATGTATCAGGGATATTCCATGTTATCTAATCTAAAAGATACGCATAAGTTACTTAACTTGGTTTTCCCATACAAAACGATACAACAGAGCAAGATTTCAAGGTTAACAGTAAATTGCAAAAAAATACACACACAAATAATACAACTAGATCTGTGCATTTATTATATATATAAGACGTTTACGCTGCAGACTTGGTTTCCACAATGCATAGCAAGTATTGTTTAATGATCCCGTAATTTTAATTAAGTATGAAGATCATAAGTTACTGAGTATAAAAGCACGTATCGACGACTACTCGTTATGTATCGTCATTTTTCGTCATTAAAAAAATAATACTCGAGTTACCTAACATTACGTTTACGCTAAAGAAATTTTAGAGTTTTTTGTTTGCTAGAAAAATTATTCTTTGGGATTCCTAAGTAAAGTATGCATTCATAAATCATGGTATTTTGACTCACGTTCAGTGCAGTCATCATATCATAAGAAATGAGTTGAAGTTCATTAGGTCTATGCAACCGCAACTTTATATGGATTATGGATATTAAAAATTGTTGAACTAGTTGAAATGAAACTAACACTCTCAGCTTTCAGCACTTGTGAGTAATAACAGAATGATGAGATGGATGAGAAAATATATTATAATGTGCACGAATTTAACAAAAACTTGTAATAAAATAAAAGTATTAAAACTAATTCAATGACTTAATCTTTTTCATCAAGGTCAGCTTAATTAAACAAAGCTGCTGGTTTTTGACATTACAAAGGAAAGTGGACTTAAGCAGTGAGTGTTTATTAAGAAATACGTTAAGACAAATATTTTTGTAACCCAAACATCAAAATGGCTGTCTGCTACTTAATTAATGTATATGAATGGATGGATATGAAATGTTAATGAAAATATTTTAGTTCACATATTCTAAAAATATTTATCTACGTTCACAAATTTTGTCTTAGGTTTAAAGTGTTTCGGATCTTATTCATGTATATTATGTGTAGTTAAATAAAACGCTAATCACTAAAGCAATGCTTTTCCGCTAATCTGCACACAATGCATACAAACAACATGTACGTGTGAAGTGAAACTCAAATCATTTATGAGAATAATTTTAATGACATAATAAGCAGTATTCTGAAATAAGTCATCTTAACCTTCGAACACTAACTTAGGTCAAGGGTTAAAGCTATAAAGAAGAAAATGGTTGAAAAACAATACTTGGTATTATTTTTTTTCGACTTCTGATAGTATTCAAAAGTGAAAACACTTTGCCTAAATTAAACATTTTCTTTTAACGAGGTTCTCCATTAAAAATCCAATTGCATCCCAGTCAAGTCACAGTATAACTAGCGTAATGGTATCGCTAGATTTACTCGTAAATTTTTATGACTCATCATGACCAACTTCTTTTAAAAACTGTTACATGAAATGGGTAGCATAGCAAAATATTGAATATATTTATGTATGCATGTGCCTGCAGAAAACAGTAAATTAATATCAATACTATGGTGACGAAGGTGACGGTGCAAACTTTCCAGGAAACCAAATTAATTTTCAAAGGTTTAGAATTAAAACTAGAAGCTCATTCGATTAATAACTAAATTTGAATGCGCAGTTGGCAGCAGACTGCGTACGTCCTGATTTTCTTTTGATAAAATTCCATACTACTTTGTTTCGACTATGTTATTCTTTTCATTAATTAACTATTTTCATGGTCATGCATGCTTTTTAGATAAAAATTAGTTTAAAAGGTTAAAATAATAGAAATGATTGTACAACTATAATATTTACTAAACAAAAAAGTCAACGTCCAAATTGTGAACAAAATAGAAAAACATTAATGTTGAGGCTGCTGCTGAAATTCATACTATGCTGATCTGATGGCTAATGGAATGCATTGTTTTAACTAATGTCAACTGCTGTCGCCATAACAAAACTAAAATATTTTAAACGTGTTTGTTAATCAATCACCAAAACTCTAGTTACAGTCAGTCAACACAAAACAGTCAGTAGAATCAGAGTATCCAATCTATTGGACAAACGCAAAAAAAGCACATGACACGCTTGTATTGTTACTAATGGTAATAGGTTCACATTTTTTAAGAATTTTCTACAATAACAAGTGACGATTAGTCATAGCCACACAAATGTAACAATTTTGCTATCATTCATTAGCTTCAGAGCTTCACACATTTCTCAACCATACGGACACTTGCAGAGAGTGTGGTTCTTTTTTGGTTAGCTTGCATTAATTTGTTGTTATGGATTGCAGGATACATAGACAGCTAAATATTCTCATTTTTTTACTATCTGTAGTTAAAAAGTAGTTTGGGTAACCCTTTTGTTGTCTACAGATCTAGATCAACGATTAAGATGTAAAATGTAAGTGTGCAATATGCAATATGTATGTATGTACGCATTTTTTTTTTGACAGGGGAAAAATTTAATGTCAATTGGTCGCGTGTGAACTTTAAAAAAACACAAGCATGTTAGTATGCTGTTATAAAGTAAAGATTTTTTGCTTCAGTAAAAAAACTTAAATATTGGCCACTAAACATTAAGAGATCTTAATTAAAACCATTTATGGCGAATTTTAATGCAACTAGAAACCCAATCCATGATCCTCGTCACATAACATAGTCGAGCACATGGTCAATACGCTGTGCACCCAAATAAAAATTAAGTAATTACAAAATTGCCGACTGGCGACGACTGAGGTACTATTATGGATGAGGATGATGATAGTTTGCCCCCATCTTGTCTATTATTACAGGGAATAAAGCTTGATTAATGTGAAGAGCTTATTTAGACTGTTGTAACATAACCGAATCAACAAATGGTAACATTATAGACAAGTGGTAATGATTTAGTACTACTTTAAGTTTTAAGTACACTTTGTCTGATTTAAGTTGACATAGTGTAATAACTATTTAGAACTTTATACCTTTTTTAGTAGATAAGTACAAGTACATTGAAAAGTAGTGTACAGAGTACACTGCAATCATCTATCCTCTTTGTCATCCAATCAATTTTTACAAGCTTTAACAAAATAAAACAACAAAGAAATAATTTTTCTCTTATTTTTCCATTTGTCTACATAACAATTATAAATAAAAGGATTTTACTCGGCAATTTTTTTAACCGACGCAACGTTTTCAACTTCAACTTAATTATTCCAATTTTACTAATTTATTGAGCATTACTTTCATTCATACAGATGGCAGCTACTTTCAGAATTGTCGGTATTATAAACGTCATCATAATCTAGTCAAAAATGCATATATAATCATGGAATCACGCAAATGATAATAATGACGTACAGAAAGGTAAATCATACTTTGATGATACGATCATGATCTTGTTCTTTTTATGCATTTTTCTAGCGTGCATTAGTTTTACTTTTACACGACTGTTCATGTATTTGCAATTTGTACCTTGTTGCCAAAAAAGAGAATCTGATGACCACTCTAATGATGTTGTATAGTGTAAGGTGTAGAGTAAAAATGGAATATTCTCGTATCTCATCATCAGTTATGCAATCTATGTATATCCTTTGATCTATGTAGCTTTATACCATGATGCTAATATAGCTCATTTAATTCCGTTTTTTATCGCATCAACAATCTAATTTTGTCTTTGCGCATTGTAAAAATAAGCTTTCAGTAGCTGAAACATTTTTTTTTTAAATTAACATATTGGCCATTTGTAGTTTACTATTTTTAGATAATTAATTACTTTTAATTTAGAATTCATGTTTAAAATATCACCTTGTCTTTCAACTAATAAAATCTAGAATTAACTTGATATATTCAATAAAATTAGCATTTTGTTGCTACTATTGATGTTATACTAAAAATCAACTTCTTTTTGATAGTAACATTTTGCATTGCGTGCTCAACTGTGAACACTTTTTTTATTCAAGCTTCACTCTCGATTTTCCCAATCCTACACCATATTCTCATGTAAAACAAAACAAGCATTGAAATCAACCAAGTCCTTAACCTTTGGCTTCTTGTAACTTGCACAAAAATAAAACAACAAAAACTGCTCAGCTCAGAGTCAGAGATTATTATACCATTCAATTTTTTCTTCTTCTAACCAGTCCATTATAATTTAAACTAGAGTTGGTGTGAAGTCACCGGAGGTCAAAAGAAAATAAAATTTAAAAATATTTTTCCATATGAATGCACAAACAACATAACAATATAAAAAACACATCGGAAAGGATCATTGATTGCTTTACATAACTTGCTCTCAATTTCAAGTTAATATGCATTTCATTTCATCCCAAGCACATTTTTACAAGACGAAACAATATTCCAATTTTTATTTCAAACACAACAATAAACTTACAGAGTGACTACCACAAAATACTAATTTCATTTATTTAACCCTTTATTTTTTATAGAATTTTCCCGCAAGGTAATCAGTAATCATGCTTGATGTAAATATTCATAAAAAAATATCATATTTCTCCTTAGCTCAAACACGCACCAATTTATACTACTTTCCAGCTAAAGTTTGTTTTCGAATGTTTATGTTTGCATGGTTCATATACAATACAAAACAAATAAAAATCAAGATAAGATTACAGTTTTGGTTTGGTTTGGTGTTGCAATAAAATAAAATAGAAACGGGTGACTAATTTGAAATTCGAGAGTTTTTTTTCCAGCAACAGCCAAAAGTTTCTGGTAAACAGGCATCATAAAGTCTACCATTCTTCTTCTGGTTTTGACATGACATAACAATAAAAATAGTAATACGGAACTGTTATGAAATTACGATCACATCACGACGATACTACAATGTGCTATTGTACTCATGTACTAAAAACGACATGTAGATGGTGAGAAATATTCCCATTGCATTCTTGATTCAATAATGATGTTGATGATCCTAGACTCTTGGCCGAGAAGTACCAACCATGCTATTCCAAAAAAAACATAATGCTAAGCTACTATAAAGCTCTTCCATTACTAAAGCAAGCTAACTACCCAATGACTGTCATTAAAATCCTGTGAACATACTCTATTATTATTCATTTCCTAAGTTTTAAATTTTAAATGCTAAACCACACCAACACCCCGCATAAATCCATACATTATACATTTACTATCTTTGCTCCCATCGAACAAGAAAATCCAGTGAAGTTTTACACTACAGTGTGAAAATACTATAAACATATTAACATTAACAATTTTTTGTCGTCGTTTTCTTTTTGTGGCATTATGTTTCTCTCCTCGAAAAGTTCTCCTGAAAATGTGTTATTTGTACAAAAAGAAAAAATGATTTGTCGTTACAAAGTAAGCAAAAAATATACTTCATAATATAACTTGTTTGTTATGTACACTCCGGCATTTTTCTTCTGGATGACTCATCTCACAGCTCATCGTCGGCATCGTCATCATCATGGATCGCGATCGCCGTGGCAATTGTAAACAGCATGACAGCATATGAAACAAAAAAACTTATCCATCCATCCATATAAGTTGTCCATACACAAACATTCTTTCTTTTTTTACTTCACCGCAAACAGCATCAACAATATCACATCATGCATCACCCACCCCAATCACTTGACTCAAAAAAATCTCAATCATTTTTTTTCTTTGCTCACTGACTTGACTTAATAAAGCTCATCATCATTAGTCAGGTCGTTCAACACGACAGTTGAGAGAGAAGCTCGTTGAGAGATTTACTTTTATGACCAATTGGGCTGGTTTCGTTCATGGTTATAGTTGCAAACACAAATAGTCAAGCAACACACCACAAAAGCATGAAAATGAATCTATGCAATAACCTTTGTGCATACATAATACTATGCACCATGCAACAAATTTGCTGTGATTTGACTTAACTTTCAAAAAGAAGTGCTTATATGAGTGTAACTTTTTGAGATTGTTATAAGCACTGCATAATCAAAGTCATCATCATCATCCCGTAAACTTCTTCTCTACTCGGCTCTTATCCACTTCATTTCATCTACAAAACTCTACAATCAACATAACATGTTTAAATCACTATCAATATTATGGACATATTGCTTTGATGGACATAGTTATTTTTGGGACTTTTTAGTCGTCTTCGTCGTCGTCGCCGTGGAAAACTCTACTCATGCATTCAATTCACAAACACACTACTTAATTTTGTGAATTCAAGTTTGTCCTCATGATCATCATCATCATCATTCTCACTCACTCACCATCTCTTTTCTTGCATTGCATGCAGATATGCAGCATACCACATAAAAGCACAATCAAAAAGTCATACATACATACTTTACTTCACTGACTTTTATATGTGCGTACACACACATAGCCCAAAACACAAATAAATTTTTACCATCATCATCATTCCTCCTTT
Organism: Entomobrya cf. arborea Gr-Col-00668; assembly: GCA_034699025.1. Lineage (NCBI taxonomy): Eukaryota > Metazoa > Arthropoda > Collembola > Entomobryomorpha > Entomobryidae > Entomobrya > Entomobrya cf. arborea Gr-Col-00668. The sequence continues at coordinate 23,759 of JAQIWN010000345.1, forward strand.
TGCTCTCTTACTGCTTTTGCCTTGCCTGCTGATATTATAAAGCTTACACAAATAATATCATGATGACTATATATACATATTTTATGTAAGTTTTTTTTTGATATTTTGCCTTATGGACATGGACACATAAAATAAGTTACTTATGTACTGGTCCTGTTCTTGCCGTGTTAGTAGTGGATTTTCCACTTATACTTTTATACCAACAGCGTATCAAATCACCACACCACCACCACCACCTTCAAAAAAAACTATCGTATATTTTTGCGTATTCCTCACATATGTACATTACATATGTATCTCTCTTGCTATTTTCCATTGCCATCATACCATCACATCACATCATCCTCATAAGACGATCCCTTGAGAAAAGAGTTAGATTAGGAAACACAGTAGTCATAATAATAATAACATAAATAAGTTTCGTTTTTCAATTATAACATAACCAATAACCACACACACACACACATTTAGAAATACACACATGTATCAATAGAAAAATAGTTTTTGAGTGTGCACACTAAAAAAAGATATGTACATGTTTCTTTTGTAAGGTTATTTATTTTTATACATTATTATTTTTTCATTATTTTTATCGCTACATTTTTTGTACATAAAATCGAATTTAACATGGTTCGTCGATAGAGAGAGAACTTCCACACACTGACATGATGTATCAGTGTGAAAATCCGCAATAATGTAGCTTAACTTAAGCTGAGTTTAAAATAGTGCAAAAATAGTAGGAGTTGTAAACGTAACGCATCGTAACGACATTGCATTGCAAAATAGACAGTGCACAAGTTCAGGAGTGATTAGCAACGCAAGCCAAAAGCCATCCATCATCAATCAAATAAATCAGTCTTCTGCTTCTGTATTGAATTGTATGCAAAAGCTTGTCTTAAGGGAACTACAAATTATTTTTATGTAGGAAGTTGTGAATTTGTCATTGTTTGTTATTTTGCAATACTTGACAAACTAACCTTTGTAACTGTTGAGAAAAAAAACGACAAGAGAACACAACGACGAGTAACGGAATAAACTAACGACATACACATTCTTCATCGTCGCCGTCGCCATCATCAACTTAAACACATAAATCATAATTCATAACTATCCACAAAAATGTATATTTAGTACAAAAAGTACTTATTTTCTTGATTATATATGTTTTGTGTGATGCGTGCCTTGCCTATGCAATTTAAGGAAATTTATAAATCAATACAAAACTTTTGTACTTTTTTTGTTATTCTGTAATTTATGACTGACTTTGAGATATGATATGAGATAACTATTATCTTTATGTTTAGTGAAGTGTCTTATTGCACTTGATGCCATTTTATTAAATCCGTCTTTAAGTGTGAATGTGCTACGTTACGTTAACATGTAAATTATATAGTCTTTCATCATGTTGTTTTACAAGCAACCAGTTAATTTTCTTATGAAGTCAAAGTAAAGTTGTCATGTTAGTTGGTGTGGAGTAGAGGGAGAGAGATTTATTTTTCGGGGTGTTTTAATTTTTATTTTTACTGACAAGTGTGCAAAGTAGTGAAAAATATACTTAAAAACTGTTTTCGCCTTCCTCGTCATCTTTCCTTACTCAAGTTATTACAGGAGGATTACTAATCAAAAGACAAGAACGTCAAGTCAAAGTAAGTTTCCTTTGTACCAAAATTGTACATAAATTTACACTTGTTATGATGTGCGTATTACGTGTCATCCTTGATTAACATGTAGAGATAGAAGCAGAAGGAGAAGAAGATGAAGCTAGGCTTAATCATTTAGTTAATTGCTGTCAAAGTTTTTTTAAGGTGGTATAAGATACATGTAATGTAGGTTTTACATTGTACACAACACAGGTTGCATGCATTAAGATGCATACTTATACAATTACATGCATAAAAAAGATGACGATGATGAGCCATGAGTCATATTCAATTTACAATTAAACCAGATGGAAAAAAGAGAGGATTTTAGAAAGCTGCCACTTGAAAAGTGCTATTTGACTTGTTAGAACATAATAGTTTGGAGGAATTTTTAGTAGCGATAGAATCTCTGTTTCATTGACACCTCTCTCGGGAGTTTGCGTTTTTGGTTTGTGAGCTGTTTTTTCATTCAGAATCGGATTCAGTGTGATACGTGCATATAGTATACATTATTCATGTAAGTGTGTTCTTTGTCTTTTTGGATAAACAGAAGTGAAGCTTATTTGAGTTAACATTTGATTTCCATCCAGCTTTCCAACTGTTGATTGTCTAAATGTTACTTTGTTGTTTATTTAATAATTGGTTTGAACGAGTACAATAAACTTACATGTTCGTATAATATGCACTATGTACGTATGCATATGTGTAAATTTGTATTTATAACAATTAACAGTTTTGTTTTGTTTTAATTGTGGGAGATAAGCTTTGGTGTAAATGTTAAACTAGTAAGATAGAATACGCCCACTCATCCTCATAAGCATTATCAATTAATAGTTCATCAAAACAATCTTTTTCATTATTTTTTTTGGCTTGCTACTTTGCGCATACTTCCAAGAAGCTAGATTTGGTTGAGATTTTAGAGAGAAGCCGTTGTATGAAGGTGAAGGAATATTTATGTGGATTGTGGATTAGTATTGGTGTTAAAGCATACACGCATTTTTTTATTAAACTCAGACGTTTTCAATTGACAGACTCTCGTAGATAAGAATTTCTAAGAAAAACCGAGTAAAATATGTAGTTTTTCACATTTTTTGTGCAGGTTATTTCACCATAAAGGATAAACGTGACAGTGTGCAAGTGTGCAAGTAGCATAATCTCAAGAGTGAAAAGTACTTTTTTTCATAACCTTCAAGCTTAGCTTGTAAGGAAACACGTGTAAAACTAAAAAAATGTGTCAAAAGATAAATCACGACTACTTTAATACCATCACCCGTAGTGCATAAATTTAAGTTACAAATCAACTAATGAGGAATCGTCCGTCTGTCAGTAAGTGCATCCGTGTGTAAAACAAAAAGACATACGTTCGTATGAATGCATATAATATGTGAAAAAGAGCAAACTTTTTCAGTTTAAGCTGCAAGAGAAGACGGAAATTTTAATGGCGATAATGAAAAATAAAATTGGTACTTTGATGGCAACTACAAAATTGGCTACAATTACATGTTTACTTAAATGAAGACTTAATAGGTTAATTGGCCACGCTGTTCTAAAACTGTGAACATCAGACAAAAGATACAATTTTCATGACAAGTAACAGGGCATCTCATATTTCGTTTTGTACGTACATAAATACGTCTACAATGACTATGATTTTTCTTTAGTGCTATTATTTTACAGTTTTTATAATACTAAAATTTAACTTTAATACAAACTCATGAGCTTTTACCATGAATTTACCCATTTTTCGTACTTACAGAGATATGTTCTTTTTAAAGCAGAAACTTTAACATAAAATTTAATCATTCAAAGCCATGGATCCACGGATGTACTATTAGCGTCTGATTACTTACTTACTTATGCCCTTGTTTCTTTAAATCAAATACAAAGATTAATGAAAGTTCTAGTTTAATATGTTATTTGTTGCACAATAGCTTTGAGGACAAGTTGACAGTTAATTTCTACAAAACAAAGGAACATATAAATTAATTTAACTAATGAAATTTCAGCTAAAGCTTCCTTATGACATTTATTAATTACATTGATCAGATCAATGCAGCATCTTCCACTTTTGCATAATCAAAATCAGCTAACTTCTTGTGAAATGTGAACTGTCACCAGTTAAAAGATATCAATAAACTTACTCATCAATCAAAATAATATTAAAAATTATTAATTTTAATAACTAAGCTGAATGAAAAATTCAAGGTAAAAAATATTCAATACTAACTAATTAAATGTTTCATTTTTTTTAGTTTGCAGGAGCTCAGTCAACAATTAAAATTTATTAAATTTTAAGATGGGTTGGTACTACGTGTGAAGAAATCCAAAATTGGCCAGTTCATGGCTTACGAATTCCACCCCTCCATTCCCAGATTTTCTTTTTGTTTCATGTGAGTACTTTGAATTACTAATATTTAAAAAAAAAAGCATTTTATGTTCGAAAACTCATGCAATAATTTCATATATTTCAGTTTGAACCTTCTTCATCCAAGTCCTCAATGTCAACAGTCTGTCAACTTTTATTTTGCTAGCGATTCTTGTTAATCTGACTTAACTACGAAATGGATAGCAATTCTGTTGGAACGTTCCAAGTCAAGCCGATCCCTCTGCCACGGAAATCAAACAGGAATTTTACAAGTCGGGAATCAAAATCTCTGAGTCCAAAGCCATCGCTCACAGATACACCTTCAGACATCAATTCAAACATAGATAACTTAATGGAACAGAAACCAAATATATCCAAATTTTCCACAACAGCTTCACCATCAACCGGAGATTCTCCACCTCCACTCAACAAACCAGTTCCCCTTCCAAGGAAATTTGTGAAAAGCAATGGAACCTCCACGACCTCGTCTTCTCCTTCACACAGCTTGAATAATATGCCCGATTTGACCAACTTTTCACCTACTCCTAACAACCAATCAATCGCTGGAAGTATCAAATCAGAAGATTACGAAGATGACATGGATGACGAAATTGACTACGAAAATATTCCCTGCCACCCAAATCTTCAGAATCAGCAACAAAATAAAGAATCCGAAGCAAAACGAACAACAATAAATTTATTCAAGAGAGTTGTTGGAGATCCCTTTGAAGATTTCGAAAGCTCAATTAAGGAGGAACCTCCACTATCCACAATCACTTTTCGTTCTCCCATTGAAGATTTAGACGAAGCTGCAAAATCCCGGATTTCCATTTCATCCCTCAGTTCCTCGACCACGACCACTTCGAAAACATCATCAGACTATTCGGATAGCTATTACATGGAACCTCCACCAGCAAGACCAGTACTGCCCATGGAACAAGGCTCAGTTGGAGGGAACAAATGGAGGCATAGCGGAGGTAGTAGCGTTCCTCACAGTGCATTCTCTTCCAACACGGTTCCCTCTAAACCCAAAAGAAGCCCGAATATAATTCTCCCAAGATTATCTTCCTTGGAGGAAGGAGAGATCATGTCATCTGGTCGTCATCAGCAGCAGCAGTTTGGGTCACCCAAAAAATCCTTAGAAAAAGTATCATCATTGCCATCATCCGAGTGCTATGAGCCCATTTCCTCTTATTCTTCATCAGGAAAGCCCGTCAAGTACATTGACAACAGCAAGAAATTTCATACAATCAGTTCCTCAAGTACAAAAGATGCAATCAAAAGAAATAGTGGTAACCATATAATAAACAGCAACAATCTATCAAACAATTCTGCCATTGCTGAGTATGATTTGCCAATCAATAGCAACTTTAGCAATAGTAAACGAGTGACTGTTCCTAACATAGATAGAGTCCTTGCTGGCAATGTTCAATCAAGTCTTAACAATCATCATGCAAGTTTGAATGCATCTCATCATCATAATCATCCCCGTCAATCATCATCAGAGTCAATTGCAAAGACAACTCCTCGAAAATTCGACCCAACAGCTTATGATATTAGCGACTTGCATCATCAAAACAATGACAAGTCAGGGGGAAAGGGGAGGAGTGGTACTCCTCCCAGATCCCGGGGAAGTGCGGGGGCATCAGCAGCAGCGTCGAATAATAAGAGATCGTCTTTAGGCACCAATACACCACCAACAGGGTCACAAGAGCTAAAAAACCAGAGTGAGACTGGAAGTGATAGATCTGCTTCATCTTCAGTAATTCTTCGAAGACACTCATCTTCTAGTCGGAGCACATGCAGTAGCAATAGTACCGGAAGTAGGCCTGACAGTCATCGTAAATCCAAGAAAGTTCATGAATATGACGACGTTGCTATTGAGGATGGAACTGTGGTATTTCTAAGTCAATCCCATCATCATCGCAATTCATCATCCGACTCTAGCACAACTACACTAAATAATAATTCCTGCTCAAGTTTCACTTCGAGGAACTCTGTGGTTCAAGAATTTGACCCTTTATTTGATGCGAGAAGTAATCATCCCCTTCTTGCAACTGGGTTTCCAGTGAGTACTACTCCACTTGATCTGAATGATACACAGCAGCACAGATATGAGTATATTGACACGGATGGGGATGAGGGTCAAGAAAATTGTCATGGCTCGTCATCAAATGGGAAAATTCAGGTGCATACAAGTATGGGTGGTTCAATGTGCATGGAAAATCCTGGCTACTCACCGTCCACTCCACGGAGCTCCCGGGAAATTAAGGTGATTGATGAAATGTATGAGCCGATAGGATCTCCAAAAGAAGGAATCAGCCCAAAACTGTCCCCCAAGCCAAGGATGGGTACAAGGGTGCTTCGTAGTAAAACTGATGAGTTTGTAAAGCATGGTGTTTTGCCACCAACACCATCCCCGCCTGTGATCCCAGAGGATGCAGAAATTAGTGAAAAACCTCGTGCCTCTTTGCCTGACTCGACGGCAGTACCAAGCGTTGTGGTTCCCACCGTCTCGCCACCATCCTCAGGCCAAACTCAACAAAGTCAAAGTAACTTTTTCCGCAAGTTCAGCAGTAAATTTAGGCTTAATGCGATTAAGGAAGAAAAGGATGATAAAAAGGTAACAGAGTCGCTGCTAAGCGCGGAGGAAACTTATGGGTCCATTACTACACCTTGTAAGAAGTGCTGTGAGCCGCACCCAGAAAGTACCAAGTGCAAGTTTGTCCCGCAATATCGCCAAAATATTGTGTATTCCTCGCATTTGTACAAGACAACGGGAATCAGCAAAAAGGAATTTGCGAAAAAGTGGGGAGTGCTGGCTAAAGCGAAGCTAACTTTTTACAATGATAAGTCAGAGGTCATTACCGAAATTCCACTGGAAAGGTTTTCGGTGGTATCGAAGAGGAATGACTATAAGTTGTCACAGAGCCAAAGTGATTTGAAGTGCTTTGAACTTGGACTTTCGGGAAGTAAAAGCTCTAATTATGTGTTTGCATCGGGATCAGAAGATGAGAGATGTGCGTGGATGCAGAAATTGTTAGAAGTGTACACTTCTGCTTTCCCACCAACTGTGCTAAAGAATTTTGATCGAGGTGGATGGTGCTTTATTAAGGTATGCAGTTGGATTAATTTAAAAAATTGGAATTGTTTTCCTTACAATTGCAATTAAAATGCTATGTTTATTTACAGGAAACTGTGACTAGTGATTGGAGACCTTGTTGGTTGGTTCTGAAGGGTAGATCACTTTATTATTCGTACTGGAAAGGAGACGAGTCATATGAAATGGATCTCCGTAAAGCTCGCTCAACAGGTAATTTAATTATAAGTACTTACTAATTTCTGATTAAATTATAACATATAGTATGTGCTAACGTTCATTATTTACTGTATTTAAGCTCTAAGTCAAAAGGAAGACGAATACAAATGTCCATATTTGGAAAATGCGGATGTGCTTACTGTGGATTTTATATGCAAACTATTATATATCCAAACGGAAAATTCGAAAGTTACTGCTAGCTGGGAAAAGGCGATAAAGATTGCGTCGTCCTATAACGGATCTGAATTTCTTGAAATGCAACTTACTTTAGATAATGTGCCTGTGATTGTTGATAAATGTATAGATTTTCTTTACGCTCATGGTAAGCACGTTTAAAAAAATCAAAGCAAAACTTGTGTTCAAGTGTTTTAGCAGTAATGACAAGAAATGACATTTAATTTTTTGTTGTTTTAGGTACCCTCTCAGAAGGTATTTACAGGCAAAGTGGATCCAATACAAGAATCACTCAGCTTTTACAAGATTTCAAAAATGATGCATGGTCAGTGCAAATTTCTCACAAGGAATTTTCTGCTCATGATGTCGCCGGCACTCTCAAAAGATTTTTTAGAACATTGCCAGAGCCTCTAGTCACTGTGAAGTTATACGACGAATGGATCAAAGCATCAAGTAAGTGAGAGTAGCAAAATGCTTCCCAATCCCCAATCGATTAGCAACTGTTGAGTACGTTTTAAATTTATAATTTACTAAACCCGCTTTAATTATGTTTTCAATTTTAGGTATCATTAAATCTAATGATAAAATGTCGGAATATCAAAGATTACTAGAAGAGCTCCCTGAAATTAATTACAACATTATGAAAAAGCTTATTTGTCATCTGTACGCAGTGCATGAACTGCATGAGAAGAATTTGATGCCTTTACTTAACTTGGCACCAATTTGGGGTCCAACCTTAATGAATGTGGATGTAAGCCAAATTTATTTTGTTACAATTTTAAGTATTTTAATTTCCCTGTACCTACGAAAAATTATTTACCGTTGTAATGTTTTTGCTTTCAGACTTCCAAGCTAGCACAGTCATACCAAATAGCTGGAGCTGAATGTGAGGTCGTTAAAGACTTGATTGAAAACTATTATTTTCTATTCCGTGTCGATCCCCAAGAAATTGCAAGGGAAAAGAAGATGCAAGATGCGCTAGAAAACTTTCATCTAGGTTCGTGCAAAAGGAAATGTTCGGGCGACATGAAAATCTGGATTTATGTGTTTGAAAAGGATGAAACATCTCCTATTAATGTCACCGTAAGTGAATACCAGAAATAAACCTTTGTCGCCATGTATCTACTTGATATACTACATAGCCCTAATTATCCACGTTAAATTTTTAAATTTTTAAAACTTATTTTTAGTTGACACCGAACAGTACAACACATCTAATTGTCCAGCAAATTTGTACGATGAATAAACTAAAGAACGTTGACAATCTGACACTTCACGAAGTCATTTGTAATGAGTCTTTGGAAAGACCATTGCATCCAACAGAAAAGGTTATCGAAACTGTCCTCAGATGGAGTATTTGGGACAGTGAGGAGCGGAAAACAAACTATCTTATTCTCAAGAAGAATACTTTGTATCCGTCACTTTTCCATTATGTAAGTTAGCAAAAAATAATAATCGAAATACAATGCGTGTATATTAGTTTATAAAACTGTTTTAATCAGTTTATTTTTACAAAAAATTCGATTTAGGGCTTTAATAACAAAAAAAACTTGTACTGATAATCATGATGAAAAAATATCATTTTTCCAGTTCAGAACAATCCATGTCACCCAAGAAAAATTTCCATGTTTCCGTACTAAATTGCATAAGAACAGAATATTTTACCATTATTATCCTATTTCGCAGTAGAGTAAATAGTAAATGACAATTTCTAGTACATGATTTAGGCGGATCATCTATCAGTCACTAGTTTTTATTCGCCCAAAATAAAAATTGCTCGTGTATGTATCCCAAGTGCTATAATAATTCTGGTTTATGGTGTGAATAATAATTTCAAGTTTTAATTAAAAAATACACTATCAGTTAGATCATAGGTCACATCGAGTGTATTCAAGTTCATTTTAATTGAGTAAATGGAAACAATTCTCAGTACTTACTGTATAATATTTTGTATAAGCCAATGTACAGACAACAGCAAATGGATTTAGGTGTGTGTAAGTAATATTTTGTCTGCTAGTTTTAATCTGTATTTCCATTTTCTTTTTTCATTTATCAGGCAAAGGAAGCTAAATCCATATCAGGAGAACTGAAGTATGCTGACAGCAAATCCAAATCCTTCCGCAAATTCACATTCCAGTTTAGTCAAGCAGCCCTTAAATATTACAAGGATTCAAAGGTAAATGAATACACCCATCAATTTCTGAAGATTTTATTTATATTTTATTCTCCCTCCTCGCCATGTGCCATTTTTGATTAAACAACATACTTGCATGAGACACCCACTAATATCTTTCCTGTTGATGGTTACTCGGATAAAAAATGTACGCTCTGTCTGTTGAAATGAAATTCATCAAGCATTACAGAGCACCCCCTTCCTACGCATACATGTTCATGTGGTATTACTCTGTAAAACAATGTTAATTAAAGGTATGGATGAATAATATTACCCTTGAATGCATACATGCAGGTTTTTTAATTTCTCCAGAAATTTACCCCGCACAAAAAACTAAAACCTCTTGACTCTTTCAACACAATGGGTTTCTTTGCCAAGAAAACACAAAAAGAGAGTTGAGCCGTTCTTCGTTTATTTGATTTTGTCCCCATAAAAAAGAACAAGTTAAACTTTCTTGTTGTTCATGTTGCCCAGCAGCATATAAAAAGCAAGTGCGACATTTCTGTTTTTGCTTATGACTAAAAACGAAGAGAAATAACGTAGTGGTTGGTGAAAAAGACAGAGAGAGAGAGAAAATACGGGGTGCTCTCTCGAAGAAAATAAGAAAGGGCAACATTATACGGTACATAAAATAGAAAATTAGTTTAAACTTTCGTTTCTCCTTTCCATCCACCATCCACCACTCTCGTCTTTCTCTTTCCATTTTTTTTTCTTGCTTTCGCTTTCTCGTACTCACTTAACTTGTTTTTATAACAAGTTACTCTTTCGCCCTCTCGTCTCCTTTTCTTCTCTGCTTGATGTATCCTAGATTTTGCTGAACAGTTCATTCGTCGAGATTGAAGCTATCACTTCTATTAAGGCTTGTAGTAGTTTTTGTGTAGCCATGCTGGTGGTAGTGGTACGCTTGAATTAATTAAGAGTTAATAATTAAAGACGTACAAAAGGAGGCCTCCACCAAGGTAGCAAGCATAGTAGAAGTGGTGGTGGTGGGACAGAGAAAAAAGAAAAGAGAGGAGAAACAAAGAGTTTTCATTTAATTTCTACTGCTACCAAATTAAGATGAACTTTTTAAGCACGCACACACACACAAACAGGGAGAAAGAGAGCTCTTCGCGTTGTGTGTGTTTTTGGACTTTTGGACTGCAATGTGCTCATTATAGTTTGGTTTACTTACTTGGCCAACCATGATGAAAAGGAAAAATAGGGAGAAAAAGAAAGGAAATGGGAGTAGGCATTAAAGTGGCTTTGCCACAATGACTTTCTTTGGTCATCGCATCGTCAGTGGTGATCAACTACAAACTATACACTCAAAACTCATATACACATGCCGTCATCGTCATCGTGATCATCATCGTCATCATCATCACAAAAAGCAAAGCAAGTTTATAATGACTAAAAAAGGAGAGAAAACCGAGGGTATAAGTTAAGTTTAGTGGTGAGCAAGATTGGCAATATATGCAGAAGATACGTACATATTATGTAATATCATATCATAAGCCTTTTCTTTTCCCTTTTTCCAAGTAATAATCTTGTTCAAAATTTTCTTGACTGTTGACTTGACTTGGACAAAAACTAATTTTTCTGGTGTGAATTGAGTTTTCCCCATGATAAAGTGGGAAGAAGAAAGTAGACAAGAGTGTTTCAATGGGTTGATTAGAAGGCTTTTTGTATTCTAAAAACTGAAACATTTGGCTTGTTTTTGTGTAATTAGAAAAACAAAAACTGCTTGAGACTCTCCTTTGTTTTTGTGGTCTATTACTTTAATACACATAATAATACTTAGCTCATATATAGCATCTTGGGAAAATGAAGAGAAAATGGCCATTTTGACGTAACCATATATTTTATGTGAATGCGGGAGACATTGTCTTGGTGGTCTCATCAGGAAAGATGATAATACATTCATTTAACAGCTAATTTAAACAAAATTAGACAAGTTTCCTCATTTGTACATGATGACTGCCACCACAAAACGTGGGCAAAGGTTGATGTTGCTGGGTACTCTTTCGTTCTTTGAGTACACTCGTTGAGTACAAGAAGCTGCTAAGCAATTTTAAACTGAAATCACTACAAAAGTTGTTTTCGCTGCTGCAGGAAGGTTTTAAGAGGAAAGATTCTTAAAGTAAAAACTTTTTAACCGTTAAATCGTTTGGCTTGCCATGATAAGATTAAGAGTGACTATGGTAATTCTGAAAAAGATGATATGGCATAGTGGTAAAAGGAATTATTCATTTTGACATTGCTTGAGTCTTAAAAGTAACAAACGTAATGTGGCTATTTAACCACACCACCGTCATTGCAATGATTTTATAAGATGTTCATAATTATGAGAATAAGCATATCAACTTTGAATGACGAAGGTTTGCGGTGATGACTTTTGTGCTATGTATGAGATTGGATTGCACACATTCATTTACAGATGTAACCTTTGCAGTACACTTCTCCAAATCAAAATTTTCATCTAATATTCTCCAATCTTCAGTTATTTGCATAAATTAGAATTTTTGAAGTTAAAATCACAATTATGGAAATAAAACTTCACATGAAGTGTAGTTAATCCATTCTGAAAAACGGTTCCCTTGTTTTTCTCTTTAAAATATGTTTCCACACTTGACATGTCCAAAGTTGAAACTTTGTATTTTATATTTGTAAATTAATTTTTAAATTATTTTTATTTTCTTTTATAGTCCACCACAGAACTTGGATCGTGGAAAATAGAAGACATGGTTTGGTATATGGGATGCGAGCCAAAGAGAAATGCTCCCACGAGGTAAGCACTTTCAGATTTTTAAACACTATTTATATTTTTTTTCTTGGAACCACAATCTCTACATTTTTTATTTCCCCTCTAATGTCCCCTAATAATTCAGTTGAAGATGTTCAATTAGACAAAAAAAAGTACGAAAACTTAAATATGTAGTGTATCTGTCTTATTCATTTATTTATCAGTCGGCTATTATCATAATACCCCGTAATATGCGTAACAGAACAATAATATGGTATAGTTTCCTTATTTTAGCAATTTCAACAAAAAAAACCACCATCAAAAGTCATTTTCCTCTAACAATGTTTTTCTAACAAAAAATATCCAGAGATAGAGGCATGTCAAAGAAAAAAACA
>JAQIWN010000346.1:0-36510 GCA_034699025.1 Entomobrya cf. arborea Gr-Col-00668
TTTACCCTCGGATCAATATAAATCCCAACATTACAGAAATAGTACCAAAGAAGTTGGCTGCTACAATGGAATCCTTCCTGGACGCCAATTTTGACATCAACTTTCGCGTTCAGAAAACCCTGCCAAGAAATGTGTTTTCCTTCTACCAAGTTGGTATTACCGCGTGTGACGACCTTTTAACCAGCTCAGAATTTCAAGACTACAACAGAAATACGACCAAGCTGGATTTAATAATTATGGATAATTGTATGTCAGAATGTGGACAAGCCCTAGTTTATAAATATGGATCGAAAGTCATCAAATTTAATACAGTCTCACTTGTTCCCAGTGAACACGACATTTATGGATTGCTCCCAGAAAGCTCATCGATTCCCGAGCAGGAATTATTTGCACCTAAACCCCCAATGACGTTTTGGGAACGTGTGGTAAACACTTTGATTTCCCTTCATTTTCGCTATGTGCACTACACTTATTCGTTTGAAATCGATAAGGTGATCAGGAAGCATATGGGTTATCATGACATGCCTTTTGTTGATACATCTTATCGAGATAACACAAGTCTGGTATTGCTTATGGGTGATATGATTACTGACTATACGAGATCTTTACCTCCATTGGTTGTTAATGTTGGGGGTTTACATTGTAGAGAGGGGGAGAATGAATTGTCAGAGGAAATCAAAAGATTTTTGGAAGGCGACAATGTAAATGATACGAATGATGGGTTTGTTTATATAAGTCTGGGAACTTTGGTGGTTGCATCCACTCTACCAGAAGAAATTAAGAAAGGATTTTTTGAAACGATTGAAAGTTTTCCAAGACTGAGATTCATTTGGAAGTGGAATGGAAAGTTTCCTGAGAAATACCCAAAAAATCTTTATTTAGGAACTTGGTTTCCTCAAAATGATATTTTGGGTAAGCTTGTCACTAATCTCAAATTAAATGGTTAAGTTTACAGAAAGTTGTATCGAATATTTTGGTTAAATTTTAGCCCATCCAAAACTGAGGGCATTCGTAATGCAAAGCGGTCGTCCATCTACAACCGAAGCTGTGTGCGCGGCTGTTTCAATGATTGCATTTCCTGTTCTTGGCGACCAGGACTCGACTGCCAACAGATTGAACCAAATGGGAGGAAATATTGTTTTGGAGCTCGGAACTGTGAGGAAAGAGGAACTCCAAGCAGCTTTACAAGAAGTAGTTTATGGGGAGAAAATGAAGGCGAGAATGATTGAACTCCAAAATATTTTGGAGGATCAGCCAATGAAGCCGTTAGAAAGGGCTGTTTGGTGGACTGAATATGTTTTGAGACATAAAGATACAAAGCATCTACGACCTTCAGGTTATGACCAGTGGTGGTGGCAAAGAAGACTGCTGGACGTGTGGGCGTTTCTTTTCATAGTTGTGGTGGCGGGGCTACTCGGGATTTTTACGGGGGCATGGGTAATCCTAAGGTACTTCTTTAAATTAGTTTTAGATGGAGAGGCAAAAACGTCCGGGATTAGCATTAAGAAGAAAAATAGCTAAAAAAAATGTTATGAAATATGCATAGCTATGCTGCTAACTTTTATTGTCAGATAATTTGCCTTTTTAGTTGAATTAACTCTTAAATTTGAATAAAGTCTCGTACTTCATGTGCTACTGATGAAGACATTGCAATTAAATTTAATTACCTACAGTTTGCACTGTTTTTTATATTCCATTGTGCATCATCTTAAAACTACACTAGAATTACATTAATAGCTAATTATTTTGGTGACTTAATTGAGGAGGCCGAGCTCAATGAATATAGAATCATTACTCATAACGTAAATTCTGGTGAAGGTGCATAGCTATGACTTCAACGTCTCACCCGATTCGGCTCATGATAGCCTTTACATATTTTAATCTAATATTTTTAAGTTATGTTTCATCTTATGACATTTTTCGGGACAAGTCCTCCCGATCGCATTACGCCTTAGACCCAAAACAAACGGAAAAGCTAGTAATGTTAGAAGATAAGCTGTATATTTCGCTAATCAGCGTATGGGAAGCCATTGAAGAAGCTTCTGCTGAAAATAGCTTTCAGTGTTTCTCATGGGTATCCACCTATCTCACCGAATATGAAGAAGATATAAAAACAACTTATGGAGTTATCGGAAAGCAGAGAGCTGTTAAAGTAATTGAAAATCCGTTGCTCATTTTAAAAATGATACGGAGAATTTACTCAACTGTATTAGATCACGTGATTAACAATTGCAACAAAGATGGGGAAACGATAGTGAGGCAAATTGTGGAGGAAAATTTTAAAGAGTCGGGAATCAAACCACCAACGGAACAAGACTGGCATGACGCTCTTTTGGGAATTTTAAGAATTCAATATGTGTATGGCTTTGATGCAGTGAAACAGGTAAGAAAATATATTAATAATTTTAAAAAGTTCTGTCTTTATTTAATTGGATGATGTGAATTTAAATTAATTAGATTCGTCTTGGCATTTTTAACGAAACTAAAACTAATGTAACTCTTTGGTACGAAGACTGTATTGTTTTGGCTCGAAAAGCACTGAAAATGAATGCCGAAGTGATTGCATATCAGTGGCTGTCATCAGCATCTCTTTGTCTTAAGGAAAAGAAGTTTAATGAGCTTCAAGATAAAAATGAATTGGAATCCCAGTTAAATGTGGAGTGGGAAAGATTGATGAAACTTGTGAATATCCAAACGCTTTACTACTTGCACTCATTTTTTGAGGGAAAGCAGCAAAAAACGATGAAGTCGTTCAGGAAATATGAGGCATACGCAACATGTCGTGAAGAAGTGAAGATGTATACTAACCCGAAATTGTATTGTTTTTATCAAAGGGATTGGGATCTTTATTTTTTGATAAATCCGTTGAAAACTGAGATACTATCGATTGAGCCATATGTGTACCAATTTTATGATTTTATTGGGAACAAGGCTATTGAGCATATTGAGAAAGTTTCCGAAGAGATTTTGGAAAGATCGCAGATTTCTGCTAAGGAGGGTTTTGAGTTTGATGATTCTAGAACATCGGTGACGTCAGGGTATGATGAAGATTTGGATCCACTTTTTGACGAAACTGGGATTATGCTTGGGTTAAATAGAAGAATTGAGAAGGTTACAGGGCTTCAGGTGGTTAAGTCTTTTTCAAGTGATTTGCAGGTGGCACTGTATGGATCTTTGGGTGGTTATTATGATTTTCATCATGACTCGGTAAAGGAGTATAAAGTTAGCAGGGTTTTTAAATGAGATAATTTAAAGAATAATGAATGTAAATAATTATGGTTCCTTTATTTTAGTTAAAGCAATCAACAGCTAGTAATGCGATAGAAGGGGATCGACTAGCAACATTTCTGATGTTTGTATGTTATAAATTTATTTTGTACTGCTGCACTATTCAATGTTCATTTTTTATTGCAAGAGAAATTGCAAAAGACGTATTTTAAATTTAGGCATCTGATGTAAAGATGGGTGGATACACAGTGTTTGGCAGGATTGGAGTATTTGCAAAACCCATAAAGGGCTCCGCCATTTTTTGGTTTAATCTTGACAGAAATGGGGAACCAGATAATAGAATGTTTCATGCTGGTTGTCCAGTGGTATTGGGAACCAAGTTCGGTGAGTAATGAATCCAGGCATGGCTAAAAAATTCAAGTTATGCTATAAAAAATTGTATTTATATTTGAAAGAATAAACGTGTCTCCCATTATTTTTATATTATAGTTGCTAACCAATGGATTCTACAATATGAAAACATGTGGAGTCACTCTTGTAACAGAAATGACAACAAGAAAAATTCCCAGTGTTTTAAATGAAATTATAGGTGTAGAAAATAGATACTAGTACTTGTGTAAAATACCTTCACCATCGTTTATCTGCAGTGTTATTTTTTTACCATTAAAAATTTGTGAAATGATTCATTGCGTACTATATTTAGAATCCATGACTTTATCTTGTGTTTATACGACCAGTAAATATTAATGGTATATATGTAAACTGTTCCTTTTATTAAATACATATTTAAGGCTAAGCACACCTTGACATAAAAAGATTAGTGACTTTTGAATATTAGAGAGCAAGCAATTATTCATTCACCTTGCCGTCATAAGGAATGACGTTTTGAGACTTGAATCAAATGTGAAGTGACCGAGTATTCTAAATATAAATATAACGAGCCTACGTGAGTAAGGTATAGATGGAAATACACGAAAAATGCAAATGTTTTGTTAAAACGTGGAGTTAGGACACCGAAAATATAAATGTGTGCCTAGCTAGTACTAAAAAGTCAAAACTCGCTGTCTAAAAAACTGTCAATTTTCGATTGACCAAGTATTACCAATTACCAAAAGCTAATTTTACTTGTAATGTACTTTAAAACTTTTAACATTTAACAAATATTTAATACAGGCTACTTGAATATATAAATCGGATTAAACGTAGTTTTTTGTTTTAATATCATTTTAGGTTGTACGATAAAATGGAGGAACATCAGAAGTCTATAGGATTCGAGTGCTTGTTTTGTTTGGAAACTTTTCTTACTGAGAATTTACTGGAAGTTCATATGAAAAATCATACTCGAGAGACCTCTAAATTTATAGTCAAGAAGAACTCTACTGCTTCCATTGACTTTAAATGTGAATCCATCAAATCGACAACATCAACTAACATCAAAACTTTTGGAACACCTGTTTGCTGCCAGTGCAAAGACGAATTTTCCAGTAGAACTTTACTGAAAATCCATTACAAGAATGTACACACTAGAAAATTATACAGTTGTGACCTTTGTACTAGCTGGTACTTGGATCAGCGTAGTTTAAACCGACACATGAGAATGGCTCATTTGGGAATAGTGCCAAATCCTAAATGTGAAGAATGTAATCTGTCGTTTGCTGATACAAACTTACTTTGGAGCCACAAGAAGATCGTTCATTTGAAAAATCTTTTTAAATGTAGTATTTGCATGAAGACGTATACTGCATTACGCAGTCTACAAAGACATCAAAGAAAAACACAGCATCTTCCCTCAAAATTCCATCCACCGGAAACAAAAGTTCAGAATCTAGATGATCTTGAGGTGAAGAAAGAGAAACTCATCGCAACAACCAGCGATTCAAATGAACCAATTAATTGTGATGGAAACTCAAACAAAACGAAGTCAATCAAAATAAAGAAGCAAGTGTCACGTACACGTGTCAAAACGATCGGGAAAGTACCATTTGAACGTACTGCAGAATTTCCAGTAATGCTGAGATTGATCAAACCCTCACCGAATAATAATTACAGTTATCAAGAGTTATTAAAAAGTCAACAAAGAGACGAAGCAAAGGATATGTTTTTTCTCCACTTAAACAGATATTGAATCGATGATTATTTATATTAGTAAATTGTATGGTTTAATGCATAAAATTAGTACATTTACACACTTTTGTCGTTAAAAATCTAACTTAATTATGGAAATTTACAAGCTGTTATCAGTTTTATAATTTTAGTCAATTTGTAATAATCTATTCTTTATATTGATAAAAATTATAAATTTCAATCTGTCACAACATGTCATTTTTTAATATTAATTTTACCTATTTTATTGAGCTTACATAATTAACTTATTGTTTTATAAGCATCATATCAAAACTACAAATAAAAATCTATAACTACTTTAAAACAAGAATCGAATTAAGTTTTTCTTGTCAGATTGACACACTAAAACTCTATATTGATCGATTCGATGACCCTATTTAAATCACATCTTTATTTATTCTTATGCATTGAAAGAATATGCTGTTTAACATCATTAGTCCCAAAAAACGGTTTCCTACAAATCGGACACTTATTTTTCTTCTCCTGCCCATGCTTTGAAACCATATGTCTTTCAATAGAAATTTTCGAAACCCCTTCCTCTCCACAAATCGTACAAAAATGCGACTTTTCTCTCAAGTGAAAACTTCTAATGTGCTCATCATGACTTTTCTTTTGCTTCAAAATCTTGTCACAAAAAAGGCAAGTCAGTCCAATTGTCTTCAAATGTACCCCAATATGCTTCGTAAGGCCAGAATAGTCTGCAAATTCATTTCCACACTCTTTACACTCAAATGGCAGTTCACCAATGTGGCTAAGAACATGACGCCTTTGATTAGCCCCCTGTGTAAAACATCGCCCACAAAATACACAAGGATAATTCTTAATTTTCATGTGAATTGTCTTGACATGTTTTTGAAGTTCTGCAGAGGCATAAAATGCTCTTCCACAGTGATTACAGACATACGGCTTAACTCCATTGTGATCTTTTTGAATATGTCGGATTAATGGACTTTTGTACTTGAACAAGTCTCCACAGACTTCACACTTGAAATTTTTCTGGTCTGAGTGAGTATGTCGATGGTATGCATGCTTATTTTTCTGATTTCTTGTGGGAAATTTCTTTTTACAGAAGTCACATTTAAATGGTCGTTTTTTCTGATGAAATGTTCTCATATGATTAGTCAAGTGAGGTTTTTGAGTATACGACTTGTCTGGACAAAGATCACATTTAAATGGCTTCTCACCTGTATGCTTTCTCTTGTGAATGGCGTAGTGACCATTGTGGTCAAATTTCTTTCCACAGAATTCACACTCATAGCGCACTGGTTTATTTCCGGTATGATTTTGAATGTGTCTTGTAAGGGCAGTTGGATCGGCAAAACCTCGTCCACAAATTGAACATTCTTCGGGCTTCTCTCCGGTATGAGTTCTCATGTGAATTAGTAGACCATACTTGAGACGAATTTGTTTTTCGCAGAAGAGACAAGTGACACCGTTTTGACCTGTGTGAAGTGTAATGTGCATTCTTAGAATGCAGTCTGCCCGAAATGCCTTGGGACAGTGGGGACATTTGAAGGGTTTTGTTTTTTTATGGGCTTGACGATGAGCAGCTAAAGCGTATCGGCCAAGAAATGATTTGTCACAGAAGTCACAAGGCATTAATTTTTGTTTGTGGTATTTTTTCTTGTACTGTTGCTTCTTTTGAAAGGAGACGACGTTTTGGGGTAATCCGAGATAAGGTTCCGGTTCGTTGTCTGCTTCGTGATTACACATTGCTCCTTTCTCTGTGATTATTTTACTGCAAACTACACACTGAATGTAAAGTTGGTCTTCATCACCATTATCATCCACTGGATATGATTCCAGTTGGGGTAGATCACAAAGCTCCATTTTCAGTTGGAAGTCCATCGTATCTTTTAATTTTCTTCCAAAGCCAAACGACTCGGCCTCCTTACAATTAATATAAGTCAATTAATAGTAAAACGACAACTATATCATTTTGTACCTCATAGATTATATTATTGTCTAATTTTTTACTTACCCTGTTATATTAGGTTTAAAGTAATTTAAAGATTCAACCAGAAATTTTCCCAGAAATATGAAGTAGGAGTAGTTGAAAAACATAAATAATTATAAAAATTATGTTAAGTACACTTAGACTTTAAAAAAAACTCAAGATCTATACTTTTCGAACGATATAAATCCACTTGTTTTCTGATGAAATATTATTTTGTGAATCGTGAATAGGACATGAGCCCAAAAATTCGTCCTAAAGGATCTTAATGGAAAACGAAATTATATATGACATGGCAGGGTACACAGGATGCAATGTATTCTTCCTAAGAACTTGATACCGTAATCTGTTGTGGTTCAATGCGAGATGTAAACCTGCATTTATATATATCTTTTGAGTACCTTTTCAACACTTGGTTGCTGCAGTATGAAAAGAGAATTAAGGACAAATATACAAAAGATCGACAATAAAGGTTTGAGCCATCGTTCACAAGCAGCTAAAAATAAATCTACGTACTTCCTCACGATACGTACATCTGCATGGGTGAGTAGTTTACTGGTGACGGAAAACTGCAGTACAAAATTTTATTAAAGAAATATACCATAAATCTGTAATTGTATTATAATCAGATACTCGGTAGTAAATGAAATGCAGCTAGTTTTTAATTATTTTCAGAATTTAATTTCATCTATGAATTATCATTTTGAAATTTTATCTTTAATTTAATATGATTTTGTGAGTTTTTATTTTCCCCTAATGCTTTCCATGGGTAAATGAGAACATAAAACCGCACTTTGCTCCATTTGTGGCTGGAGTTCATTGTTCTTCAGAAATTCACAAGAAGTAGTTATCATTTAGCATGGGACAAACATAATAAGTAATAGTGAGTAGATTTGTGATGTCAATATCTTGAACATAAACCGTTATTTTTTCTTTGACATCAACTTATTTTCGTTACTGGTAGCTTGAAAAAAATACGTATTGTTTGAATCGAAAACATTTTAACAAGATTACTGATTACAAGAATCTTTGATACGAAATATGGAAACACTATTTTATGAACTCCTGCATGAACTGGAACAGAAAATATCCATCTAGGCATTATTTTGAAGTCAAGGACTTATGCATCCTCCATGCATGCATGGCACTCAGCAAAACGATATCTCATTAATATAAACTACAAACCACTACATACCGAAAAAAATAATATAAGACACCAAATAAACTTTACTTAATTAACGAATCAGCTAATCACACAGACCACCGCAGCAATTGTAAACCGCTTTGTGCAGCTAGAACAAAGTACTGTGACGATAAAGTTTTCTGTTTATGCACTAAATCCATTTTACGATGTGACTCAGCTTCGTTAGAATAAAATTATTCATAAAGTGACATAAATTCAAATTTCGGTACTACGAAATGATACTACGTAATATTTTTAATAGTATGTTTTAACATATCATTTAGATTGTTTCTAAAAGATCGAGTCAAATAAATGGATTTTTGTCTTGAAAAGTTTCAATGTTTTAGTTATCACGTTACCTTTGTTTACTGGAATATAAGCCTATATACACAATGGGCATCTTTTTTATGTGTAACCAGTTTGGGTTTTTCGTTTTAACCTATTGTCTAGTACTTTGTTCATCAAATACGTATCAAGGCAACGTTATTCTTGATGTCAATGAAATTCTAAAAGATCCAAAGAGTAATGAAACTCAGATAAAATCAACCATTGAATGGTTTGTTCAATACCATTCCGGAAACGCTAATAAGAAACCGGTCTATCTTTACTACGAGTATAGTAAGTTTAACTTATTCAAATAATATTAACGCAAAATTAACATCTGATTTCCTAATTCTAACTTTTTCTTTCGAAGATTTTTATGAAGGTCTCTGGAATCTTCAAAATGCTTTGAAACGACTTAAACAAACCAACTTGAATATCGAGCTACTACTAAATATTAAGTAAACTGCATGCATAAAAATTCAAAATTAAATAACAATTTTTCTATAATTTTCTACAACAACCATTCTACGATATGATATTTTTTTTTTGGCATTAGGGATCAAGAAAATACAAAATATATTCCTTCCTTGAACCAGTACGTTAGAAATAAATATACTGCAGTGATAAATGCTACTGTTAGCCAATCCTCAATAACGAAAGTTTCGATCGAATTTAGTAATCTTTACGATGATAGCTGCACTTTAAATTTACAACATACTTTTGACGATAAAAAATCAAAAATTCTTCGAGAAGTTAGAGGTTTAGTTTTGAGCTTGAGCACCAGAAAACTAGAAATTGGCTACATTGTCAACCTAGAGTATCTATACTGTGCTGAACACATTACAAGCATAAATAATTCCGATTATATAGTGATCAACATTAATCTGAGGCCAAATTATGACAAGATAGACGTAAAGTCTTATGGTATTTTTAAAGAAAACATGGAAATAATAATGAAAAATGTGTCAAACTTCTTCCAAAACTCTTCCGAGTTGCAGTTCAGTAAACCTGTATTTTACAAATTCAATGTACATACATTCTTCAATCTTGGAAACATCGAAAGGAAAAAATGTAGCAAAGGATTTCTAACAGTGGAATCCCAACAGTTGGTCAAAAAGGCAGAACATATTTCTGAAAAATTGTATATTAAAACGTATGTACCTATGCTCATTCAATTTATCGGTCATTTAATGAAAGATAACCAAGATTTGGCTTTAATAACGAAGATTACATTTGACGATGCAAAAAAATTAAAAACAAAAACGCTTTTAAGCAACAATAATGTAGTAATACCCCAATTAACCAGACTACCTGTTAAACGTTTTGATAACATTGGAATGCAATCCATGAGTTTTCTTATGAAGGAGATCGCATCTTCAGGATTCAACACGATTATGATAAACGGAGGTATTTTGATATTATGCAAACCCATTTAAATAGCTTTTTAATTTTTAATTCTTTTTAATCTTCCTAATTACTCGTCTTTTTTTTACAGAAACCTGGCAATCACTTACCAGTCAAAATTTTTCTGAAATAAGTTGCGATTCTTTTTCCTGTCGGCCACAAAATGTGCTATATTTAAATGACATGCATCATTCCTTTTCCAAATACACAACTAACAGTATACTAACTCTACTAGAAACTGGTGGCATGCATTTAAAGGGACTCGTTTTTTCATCGTATTATAATGATAGCCAATTCTTAAGCTGGAATAGTGCCATCACTACGTTACAAGCTGCTATTAGATCAAAGAAGGGGGAATTAGTGACAATCGAGACAGGATGCACAGAACAAACGGACATTTTCGGTACATTACTAAATTTGGACACATCTGACATTATTTGCGATGCTCTAGAATTGCATAAAGTTTTTGGATGTCACTCTCTGGGCACCACATCCAACATAATAGTTTGGAGGGGTGTGCTAAGACTCAAAATATATGACACCCAGAATATCATTGAAAACACAATCAAGAAATTAGATGCATTAATATTGGGTCGTCAAATGCTGCAAAATCAATTCATAGACCACAAGCAAGTAATATTACGCATTAAAGTTAAATATGCAAAGGAAGGAAATGCAGCTATTCATCATCCTATATATTGTACTAGTCTTGGTATAAAAGTCTACCAGTTATACGAACTTTTACTAACTTGGGCTCAAATATATGAGTTTCCCATTATTCTGGAGCCAATTAATAGTGTGACAGGTTATCATAACCCAATTACCTGGCAACAGCTAAAAATGCTGACACACGGGCAAATGCATGATGTAATGGAAGCCTTTCCTATTTTCATTCGTCGAAGCTATAATCAATCAAGAGTCTTTGGATCTTGGACGAATGGAATGTACCCTTGCATCAACTTATCAAAAGACAATCAGTCTGTGAAAGATATCGAACTTCACAACAAATTTCTTGGAGTGACTGTGCGTCTGAATTTACGTCTTGGGAATGGCCCACTCAGAATTGATGAGCTACAGACAATTTTGTTATTGGCTTTTGGAAAATTTTCAACTGCTGAGATCATATTACATTCCGACTTCGAGTTTCAACTTTTATATGACACAGTATCAGGAGATGATTTTGGAAAAAATTTAAAATTTAACAATTTATCTCAACGAAAGATTTATATTGACGTGTCTACAGGGTTTTCTTATAACAAAACAGATATAATCTTAGGAATTGTAAATAAGCTAAAGTTATATGACTTCCAGGTTTACATACACGCCTTCAGTACTAATGCCTCCAATTTATTTGCAAATTATGATGACCTATCTATTAGACTTGCTCTCCAAAACTGCACGAACGTCGCCAAAAATTTGATAATGAATAATGAAAATTATCCCGAACTAAAAAACTTGGAATATTTACTATGCGATACTGATAAAATACTGGCTGACAACACAAATCTAACAGCAATGCAGGATTACATGGAATCACATCTGTACTTGAAGAAACTTTTTCAATACTTCTTTCCCAACTTTAAAGAAATTCATTTTCGTCTTCATCCAATTCTTATCGGGGACACTATTGAAGATCAGTCAAAAAATCTATTTTTATTTCTTGCTGATATTAGTAAATACGCAAACTCTTACAGCATTCATTATTTTCTTCTTGATGCTCTCTCTACCGAAATGAGCATTGATGAAGCTAGTTTTTGGAAATCGAGTAACTACCAAAACTTAACTGCCATTAACTCCATTTCTGAACCACTAGCAACATTCTTAAACGTAAGTAGCTGGAAACCTGAAATAGTGAGATGGGTTGATGAAAAATACAATTCATCATCTATAACGCCTCCCACAACTGAAAGTACCTCAACGTATATTCCGTCGACAGAAGTTTCATCGACAACGCCAACTTTTACAACAAGTACTTCTACATTGCCTTCTGATACCAAAAATATTTCAACACTACCTATTACAACTAAAATCCCATCAAAATTTCGTGTTACAACCGGATACAGCTCAACAACAAATTTTCATAGCACAAATTCAGGACAAAGTACCAGGGAAACAATGTTATCATATCAACAGACATCAGCCCATAATAATCAACTACAATATATGTGGATGGAATCTACTACCTTACAATATATCCTGATAAGCACATTATTACTAGCATTTTTGGTGCTTTTACTTGCAATTAAAACTATGCAAAATCACAGATATCTTAACAAAAAAGAAGTTAATGATTTTTTATACGGCCGTCGAGAAACTCTTGAAGAAGCTGTAGTTAGAAGAAACCGACATACGATAAATAACTTTAATGTATTTGATGGGTTGGTATACCAAAAGGAATTTGAAGTTTCTACTCGTAGTATAAAGATGAGTAAAGTTAATTTTGGCGTTACTTACACGGGAATGTTTTCAAAAGTTTATAAGGGAAAAATAGAGGGATGTAAAAACAATATATCTGTTGAGATTTGCAATGCAAGAAAGTCCAAAACTTACTTTGTGGCAATGCTAAGCGAAGTTAAAATGTTGTGCTATATTGGGAGTCATGACAACATTGTAAAGTTTGAAGGAAGCTATACAAAAGAAATAAGAAAGGGCATTCTATGGATTGTTACTGAATTTAGCCCTGATGACTCATTAAAGCATTATCTGGAAAAGTTGAAAGAGGATATAACCTTCCAGGAAATGGTTAAATTTTCATATGAGATAGCAAATGGCATGGAATATCTGTCGAAACAAAGTGTTATCCACGGAGATTTAAGATCTAAAAATGTTTACTTGAACAAGCCAAATAAAACGTGTAAAATTGGTAATTTTGGGATGCCGAGAAAATTGTTAGAATATGAATTTATAATCCAACGGGGCAAACTAGACTTGTTACCTTGGAAATGGATGGCGGTGGAATCTTTAAAAAAATTGGAGTTCTCAATTCAGTCTGATGTTTGGAGTTATGGGGTTACGATTTGGGAAATTTTTACCATGGGTACCTAATCTTATTTTACGTAATACTTATTTTACATTTTTATTTTGGATTATTGCATAGGGCTGCATTTATGACTTTCCAGGAAATGAACCGTATGAAGGCGATGCTACTTTTACATCTAGTACATTAAACAAACATATTAAGGAGCTTTACAAGGGAAGACGGTTGGGATGTCCAAATCGTGCAACTACAGAAATGTACAATGTTTCTAAATTCATTTACATTTTTATTACTTTATATAAATTTTATATTGGAGTTAATCATGTTAATTGTATGATTTCAGATATGCTATTATGACCGAATGTTGGACATTGGAACCACAATGTCGACCTGGGTTCGACAAACTAGTAAAATTCATTTTAGAGTTGCAGTATTACCATAAAAACAACGTATTGTGAGACTTTGCCCACCATAGTGTATTATTTTGTTCTAATTCTAATGCTATATTCTATTGCAGTTTTGCAAGAATAAACACTTTATGAAGTTAGGAAGTCAAATTTCAATTTATTCAATATTATCTGCATGAAAATTAAAACTTATATACAGAACTTTATATGCTTAAATCTAATTAAATTTAACTTGTACAACTAAATATCTTAATGCAATATTTGAGAATTACAACACGACAACCCGTTTCTTTGAGTTGGTTCTGTTTTAAAAATCTTCACAGCAAGTAGAAATATCTCGTTCCGTTTTGGAATTTATTTTCAATAACAGACATATGATTCTGCAAAAAATGGCATTTTACTGCATTACTTTTTCTTAATTATCTATCTAACATAATTACAAACTTTGATGATTCATTAATCCAAGATTCCGCATACTTCGTGTTAACATTTAAAACCATAACTTGATTCTCACCACATCAAAATGGTGAACCACAAATATTGCAAATTTCTCACTACCCAAAAAAAGGTTGGTATTAAATAAGTAAATGACGTGATCATAACTAGTTCTCTGTACCAATGTTAAATTATTATCTGGGCTAGTAGAAACGTTAAGTATGACAATTGATTTCAAAGTAATATAAATACTCCGAATTGACAATTAAAAACTTTATAGTTTGAAGTACTTGTTATTTGATCAAAAACACAGTGATAGTATTAGCATTTCATAGAGAAAGTGGGTGTGAATAACTTACTTAATGTAAATCTAATGTTATTTATAACAGTCAATTCAGCAAAATGTTAGTTCACCTTTTTAGCACAGCCATCAGTTTTTTAACGGTTTGCGCGTCAAACACAAGTAAATCCAGTATTTTGATTGACATTAGTGAACAAATTAAAGATTCTAATTACAATATAATGGAAATAAGTTCCATTATCCAGTCAAACACAAAAATTGGAAATGACGTACCAGTATCATTGTACTACGATCATTGTAAGTTACTTATTTATCGGGTCTGAAAAAGATAGCAGCGTATTTCGATTATATTTAATTTACACGTGTTCATGTTTTTAGTTTTCCAGAATGGAACATACTACTTTAACGAAATGATTAATCGAATAAAGCTATTAACTCCACGTTTTGACCTTTTCGTAAATGTTAAGTAAGGATTGAATTTTTGAAAAAATATTCGCAAATAAAAACATTTCTCAAATCGTCTTTATTTATATGTGATAATATTTAGAGAACATCGGAATATAAACGTAAATGACATCACACGCGTAGTCAGAAATGAGTATGGCAGCATTCGTGATATCGTTGCGAAAAATTTGCATATTATCAAGGGACTATCATTTGAACTCACCAATATTGGAACCACTTGTTCGGCAGCAAGAACAAACAAAACCATAATTCACGAAGTACAACAAACTTTCCGTACTTCAGAGGCACGGGAACTAAAAATAGGATATGAACTTAACTTCGATACTTTAAAATGCTTAAGACATTCTAATTACATAAAACATTCCGACTTTCTCATAATAAGAATTCCTCTTAAGCGCAACGATAACATATTTGTTGAATCATTTGGTGTTTTTAACGATAACATGAAAAATGTTCTGTTGAATATAACCGAAGATGTCCAAAATTTAAATGAAAGGTGGTATCGAAGACCAGTTTATTACAAAATAACTTTACACACAAATTTGAATCTTAAGAACGATAAACGTAAGAATTGCATAGAAGGGAGGAGTGTCACAGAACGCGGACAAAAAATAATAAGCATGGCATTGGAAAACAGTGTAAAGGTACAAGATGAGTACATGAAGAGATATGAAATTCTGTTAGATCAATATTGCCGTCAGTTCCAATTAGATGGCCAGCATGCCAACTTCATTTTGAAATTGTCAAGAGAAAATTCGGGTTCACCACAAGCAATAGTGATACCCCAAATGCCAATACTACCTGTCAATGATCTTGGTACATCAGGAATGCGATCAATCAGCTTTTTATTAGAAGAAATTGCATCATCAGGCTTCAACACCATTATGATAAATGGAGGTAGACTTTCTTAAATAACGACATATCCCTGCTTTAATACGAACTGAAAAATTACACTAATTAGCAAAATGATTTGACTGGTTCTTTTTAGATGTATGGCAAGAAATGATTAGTAAAGGGATATCCAAATCCGATTGCAACACACAGTGCCGACCAGAAAATGTGATGTACTTAAATAACAAAAATTATGCGTTTTCAGGTTATAATGAGAAAAGTATAACATCATTGCTAGAGGTTGACGGTATGCATTTAAGATCACTCGTGTTTTCAAGGTATTATAAAGAATATGTTGAATTTAACTGGAATAAGGCAGTTGAAAGTTTAAGGCAGGCAACACAATCTACTACCGTGATAAAAACAGGTTGCACCGAGTCGACTAATATTTTTGGGGACATTCTAAACAATGGTACATTTGGTATTTTCTGCCACTCATGGGTATTACAAAGGGTGATAGGATGTGGTTCCTTAGAGCAATCATCAAATATAATTGTTTGGAGAGGGGAATTGGTTTTTAATGTGTACAATGTCTATGATTTCGTGAAAAATACAATGACGAAACTAGATGCTCTGGTGCTTGGACGCCAAATCTTACAACATAGACGAACAAATAGTGAACCAAATGAAAATATAGAAATTGTTTTGCGACTTATGGTGAAATATGAAGGCTCGGGTAAAACTGTGATTGACAACTTCTTGTACTGCACAGATCTGAGTAAAAATATACATCAATTTCACGAAATACTTCTCACCTGGGCAAAGATACATGACTTCACATTGATATTAGAGCCGACAAACGGTAAAATTGGATACGATAATCCAATATCCTGGAAACCATTGGAAATTGCGACAACTGGAAGGATGCGTAATCTAATTGAAATAAATTTTCCCATATTTATACGTCGAAGCTACAACACTTCGAGAGTGTTTGGTTCCTGGACTAGAGGAATGTACCCATGCATTCAACAATCCAAAGATTTGGAGGCTGTCAAAGAAGTCACTTTTCTTCATTCTTCCACCGGTTCCACGATTTATTTCAATGTTCGAGCGAATAACATCAGTATAAGCCCTGCAGAGTTGCAAACCATATTATTTTTTGCATTTGGAAAGTTTTCCACTGTCGAAATATTAATTCGTTCGCAGCCTGATATTCAAGTGTTCTATGATATGCTACACCAGACTGATTTTGAGGAAACATTGCGAGCTAATAATATATCTCAAAAAAATGTTTACATTGATATATCTTTTAGTCTTTCTGAATATTTAGTAGAAAGAATTACTAATATCGTAAAAAGGATCGAGAAATTTGGCTTTAAAGCACAAATACACCAACCAACTTTAATGAAAGCAAATTTGTTTGATTTTACAACTGGATTGTTTTTAGAAAAATGTACAGATACTGCGTACGATATATTGAATTCCCACTTTGATACAATCGACAAAGTTCGAACAGCGAAATACATTGTATGTGATACTTCTCCAAAAGCTGCCCAAAATGAGGATACATCTGGCATGAGGGATTATCTGGACTCTCATCTGTACTTACAAAAACTATTTAAACATTTCTTTCGAAACATAACTGGAGTTTATTTTCGTCTTCATCCACAACTTTTCGGAGCAACATTTGAAGAGCAATCACAAAATCTGTTATTGTTCCTTGCAGACATTCATAAATATTCAACTGCGTATGGTGTTCATTATTTCCTTCTTCCAGTACTTCATCCGGAAAGTAAACAGAGCATGGCTGGGTTCTGGACAGCAAAAAACTATACCAATTTAGCAGACATAAACTCATTCATTGAAATACAAGCAAATCTTCTGGGTGTAGCCAACTGGAAGCCTAAAATTGTAAAACATATGGAAACAAATAAATCTGTATTATCAACAATTTCTCCAACTGTGGACGGCCCGAAATCTACTATGCGATTTACGACAGAAGTACCAGCTACTAAAAAACCGACAATGAAAACACAACTCCATCTAATCAGTATAAAAGCAAACACGAATCTGAAAAAGCAACTTATTTGAAAAAAATATTGTATTCCAATTATTTGTACATCGTAATTGGTGCACTTTTAATTTTAATACTTGTACTTTTCATGCTTAGTGCTAAAATCTACAGAAACCGCAGATATCTCAATGTAAAAGAAGTGACCGACTTCATGCAGGGTCGTCGAGAAACTCTTGAGGAAGCAGTGGTTAAAAGAAAACGACAAACAAGCAGAAATTTTAACGTATTTGATGGATTAATATACCAAAAGTATTATGAAATTTCGAAGGAAAACATTAAGGTGGACAAGAAACTGGGTTCAAACATTTTCAAGCGAAAATTTTCGAAAATTTACCTTGGCAAGTTACAAGAGTCTACAAATGATGTTTTGGTTGAAATTTGCAATAAGAGGATATCGAAAGCTTATTTCATGGCAATGCTGAGTGAAGTGAAAATGCTATGCTATATTGGAAAGCACGAAAATTTAGTGGACTTTATTGGATTGTATACCCAGGAAATTGAACAGGGCGTTTTGTGGATTGTTAAGGAATTTTGTCAGAAAGGTTCATTGCATGAATATCTACAAGTAGTTAAAGATGATATTCGTTCTCAGACTTTGATAAGATTTGCAAAGGAAGTATCATCTGGCATGGATTACCTATCTTGTCAGGATGTTATTCATGGAGACTTGAGAACTAAAAATGTTTTTCTGGAACATTCAAATAAAACTTGCAAAATTGGTAATTTTGGGGAATCGAGAAAATTATTGGAATATAAATTGTTAACAAAAAAGGGGAAATATAATCTTTTACCATGGAGATGGATGGCATTAGAAACATTACAAAATTTGGAACTTTCCACTAGCTCAGATGTTTGGAGTTACGGAGTAACGATTTGGGAGATTCTTAGTACTGGTTAGTCAATTTATTGTACCTAATTTAAGAAGTATATGAATGTCGTAGTTTGGTAAAGTTATTTGATGTTTTGGTGACAAATACTTTCTAGGTAATCGACCATATGGAGAGGATGTGGTGGAAAAGGCAACATTTATTAAAATGTTGTATGAGGGAACACGACTTGAATGTCCACATCGTGCAAGTCCAGCAACGTATGATCTAATAGATTTTACATTAATGAAGTAATATTATGTATTTTATACAAGAGCTGAAATATAGTGTTTTACACGTTTTAATGTTACAGATATGAAATAATGACACAATGTTGGGCATCCGATCCAAAACGTCGACCAGACTTTGCAACGCTTGCCAACTTCTTTTCAGATTTGCTATCAAATTCTAAAGATGAAAGCACCCTATAAAATAATTGTTTAATTCAAGATAAATAAATTATGTGAATCATATAGGACTTTAATCGTTGTAGTTACGTCAAAATCAAAACAATAGATTTATTATTTAAAAGTTACCAGTTTGTATTGTGCACGTTGTTCATAAATTTATATCAAATAAAATTACTGAAATTGCATGAAAGAAACATGGTATTCAAAGCCACATCCAGATTGATAAGCTTGCTACTTTTTTAAATGTCATGAAATTAATTAAAAAGCAGTAAGGACTGCGTTGAGGCAAAAAACGTGCTGTTATTTTACCCTGTTTTCCTTTCATCGAGTTTCTGTGAAATGTCTTAAGCTTTGCTTAACATCGTTTGTAATGGCTTAAGGCCACAGAACCACACATTAAGTAATTAGTGGAGTTACACAAAATATGTAATACGAATTTCACGCTTCACAAATATTAAAATGATGACCGAAGCCAAGACAAAAAAGGCAATATACTACAAAATTATTAATGTACGTAACTCGATAAAACCTAAATGCATGGTAAAAAACACATAATGTGTAATACGTATATAGCATGACTGTGACTGCCAAATATTTCTGGAGTATTTTTGTACATCTAAATTTCTTACGCATCAGCATATATTAAGTACTTACGCTGGACAAAATCTGCTTATCAGTATAATCAAGGAAAACCCATAACGATTTATAAGTGGCTTCTAAAATTCTTCTAAAATGTGTTTTTTATGTATTTTACTGGAAGAAGTGAAAATGTTAAATAGTGTATTGCCCGAGTTTTAATTTTAGTATACAAGTCAATTATATCAATTGATTTAAGATACTTAAGTGACACATTTTACTTTGGAAATAACGAAAATGTATCGTAATCGTGTAACAGTTATAGTTTTAGCTTTCATCATTTCTCAAGCTTCAACCATGACTGCAAGAATAAGTAATGAAGTCAATTTTGGGACCACTCAAGATTTAATGAAGTCATCACAAGAAAATTCACAAAAATATAACGACACAAAAATACGGATTACATCAATCGTTCAAACCAATCAACAAATAAATCCAAGTTATGCTGTTATACATTATGAAACCGGTTTGAACAAATTACACATTATAATTTATGAAAATATTCACAAGATAAGGATTACATATAATATATAAATATATATAAATATATTAAAACCTTTAATCAAAATAATAATTTGCAGAATTAGGTCCAAGTGCTAACCTTAAAGCGGAAAATTTTATACAGCTACTTACAGAGGCGGACCCTAATGCTAGGTTACTATTAACAATCAGGTACAATACATATTCTTAAACATTTAAAAGTATATCAGGACGAAAAAATTAACAAGCCATTTTTGTCTGAAATAAAGAATCTCTACACTGTACGATTTGTCAACCGAACAAGTTGCTGGAAAAGAATACTTAAGCTTGCTAAATACCCTAAGCCGGCATACCATCAAATTAGAGGGCATTTCCATTGAACTGACAACCATAGAAAAGTTTTGTGATGGGAAATTACCGGATATGAAATCACTTACAGGAATAACGAAAGCGTCTTTAAAAAACAGATTTTCAAATGCTCGAGTGGGCTACGTATTAAATTTGAGAAATATTGACTGCACATTTCATCTTGATAACATAAAAACTGCAGACTTTATAATTCTTAAACTTCCTATGCAAAGAAACGGAAACATTTTTGTGGAATCTTATAATGCATTTAAAGCTAACATTGAAAATTACATTAACTCAAATATGTTCCAAATACTAAACAGAACCAATATATACTACCAATTGAATATACAATCTGAGATTACTGTTAGTCAAGCAGGTTACAGGCTATCTGCAGATGGAAGAGAAAAAGTATTTTTAAAACCAGAAGAACAAACAGAGCTACAGAACATAAAAAGTAGTCTCGACGACTTCAACCAATTGATTGGTAGTGCCTATGAGGACTTATTAACCCAATATTGCCTTCAATGGATAATGCATGACCAACCTGGGATAAATGCTATCATATCGTATCAATATGGTTTACAAAATATCAATCCTCCAGAATGGGATCATGTTACTGTAATTCCCTATTTAACAATGCTACCATTAAGAAATACAAACAAAAATCTACAGTTACCACAATCGGCAAGCTTCCTTTTTCAGGATGTTCGGGAATCGGGGTTCAACATTGTTATGATTAATGGAGGTACTGTTTTATACTGCCGTATTGTAATATATAAAAAGCTGACTATAAAATCGATTTAGTGATCAATTAATTTTCATATAAGCATCTTTTATTTTATCTAGATGACTGGCAAGAACTGTCAAAAAATAAACGTGATTATATCATGCCATGTCACCAACCAAAATGCAGGCCTGAAAAAGTTATGTACTTCAATAACGAGCAAAACGCATTCGCCAAACTGGATACGCATGAGATTCGAAAACTAGCCTACATTGATGAAATGAATTTAACTACTCTCGTCTTCTCTCCCGATTATAGTGAGAGTCAGAGTCGTACAAGAAAATGGACAGGAATAGTAGACATCATTAAAGGAGAAGGAGGCCTGATTAAGAGCATGGAAAAAACCTGTGTCGAGCAGTCCAACTTTTTTGAAAATATAACAGCACAAGTTTTCAATTCATGTGATAACACATGCCATGCACTCAATCTTAAAGTTTTGACAGGCTGTGGCTCCCTCAAAATCTACTCGCCAAATATTATGTGGCAAGGAATCATACAAATTGAGAATTACAACGTGTCTTCTTTTGTCGAAAATATCATGAAAAGGTTAGATTCCTTGGTAATAGCTCGGCAGCTTCTGCGTGAAAAGTATTTTAAAACTACTGCTGTGTTTGTAAAGATAATATTTAATCACACTAGAAACCCACCTCAAAACGAAAACAATTTCCCTGTATATTGTAATTCATTTTATGGTCAAGTATACCAATATTACGAAATGATATTGACGTGGGCTAGAATCCATGCCTTTCCAATAATCATTGACTCAACAGGCAATAAATATGGATTCACAAATCCAATATCCTGGCAACCATTGTCCACTTCTCGATCTGTTATAATCAAAGGTCTTATGACGTCTAGCCCTCTGTTTATCCGACGTAGCTACAATTTATCTACGGTTTTTGGATCCGAATGGACCAAGGGAATGTATCCATGTCTTCAGCATGCAAACAACGTTGTTGATCTCCAAAAGTTAAATTTTAACCATGATTTTTCGGGTGTTACTATCAATATGGATTTACGTACAAATGGTGTTTCAATGACACTTGACGAGCTAAAAGTAATATTGCTTTTTAGTCTGGGAAAGTTTAATGCAGTGGAGATTATACTACTGACTGAAAGCCATTCACAGACTTTATTAGATGTCTTGTCAGAACCCCACTTTGATAAGATTTTAAAACAAAATGGTATTCAAAACAAAAAGTTATATTTGCAAATTTTTTCGTATCAACACAAATTTATTTCTGACATAATATCAAAACTACATCAATTTCGCTTCCAAGTGCACATCAGCATGAAAACTTCTCAATATCTAGATCATGTGACGGAGAATAATAATATATTGGGAACTGTACAGGAAAGCTGTACCAGCTTGGCTCAAAAAGTTATCTCTGACAGAAACGACTCTTCGTTAAAGATCCTCTCGACAAATATTAGCTATTTGATTTGTGAAACATTTTCAATTCCTGCCAGAAATAGTGATAAAAAGAGTATGCACGAATACCTTGAAACGCATCTGTACATGCGGAAGCTATTTCAATACTTTTATCCAAATTTAAAGGAAGTACGTTTCAGACTTCATCCTCTCATTTCAGAAAGAAGGACACAATTAAGCAAAATTGATATGCTGAATGAGACATTGTTTCTAGCTGATGTAAATAATTTTGCACAAGGTCATCAAGTACATTATTTCATGCTTCCGGTTCTACCACGAGAAAATACAACAGAATCCCAACAAAGTAGCTTTTGGTCAGTGAAAAATTATCAGGACTTGTCGGATCTTTCCAATTATGAAGAAAAGCTAGCAGCTGTGCTGAATGTGACATTTTGGAAACCAACCCCAACATGGATTCCACCTACAACACCGAATCCTACAACTATCGGGAAAAGTTTGAATTCTACAAATCCACCAGAACATTTAAGTCCAGGGCCCTCTCCATTGATAATCTATTTTTCGGTTGGTGCTGCTTCAGTTGCAAGTATTGTGGTTACTTTCTTCGTCATCATGAAAGCGCGTCGATCTAATAACTATTTATCTGAGAAAGAAGTAAAGGATTTCTTCTACGGAAAAATGGAAACATTGGAAAAGGCTGCAAATGAAAGGAAATTAAGCATTTCAGTAAAGAAATCTAGTAATGTTTATGATGGCTTGGTATACCAAAAAGATTGTGAGATATCCAAAAATGATATAAACTTAAATAGAAAATCTATTTGTATCTCGGGTAAATTTTGTTCCAAATTCCGTGCAAAACTTCAAAATGGTAGGGATGGTGAAGTACTTGTAGAGATTTGCACGAAAAAAAATTCAAAGGATAAATTTAAGGCGTGGATGAGTGAAGTAAAAATGCTATGCTATGTAGGTAGTCATAATAATATTGTTAGTTTTATGGGTTGTTACACAAGTGAATTGAGGAATGGTGTGCTTTGGGTGGTCACTGAATTTTGTCAGGAAGGTTCTTTAGAAAATCATTTGAAAGCTTTTAAGGATACATTGAATGTTGGTGAATTGACTAGATTTGCGTGTGAAATTGCTATTGGTTTGGAATATATTTCGAGTCAAAATATAATACATGGGGATTTGAGAGCAAGGCATGTGTATCTGGATCAGCATAAAGTGTGCAAAGTTGGGGATTTTGGACTGTCTAGGAAATTACTTCAGTTTAAAGCTGTTGTAAAGAAAGGAAAGCGAGAAAGGTTGCCTTGGAGATGGATGCCTTGTGAAGCACTGCAAAATTTGGAATTTTCGGTGTACTCGGATGTGTGGAGTTATGGAGTTACTCTTTGGGAAATATTTAGTTTGGGTATACAAAATTTGTATATTGTGGTAGTAAATTATATAAAATAGATCAACAGTTTTTTATGTAAATCATATTTTAGCAGGGGAGGTTCCATACGGGGAAGAAGAGATTTTTTCGCAGACATTCGTTGCTCAGGTGATGAAAGGAAAAAGGTTGTCATGCCCAAGCCAAGCAACGCCAGAAATGTAATTAGATATTTTAGTTTTTTAGTCCAAATTAATTTAGTGTTAATCGTTTTGAGTGGTAATACTTTAATTTTGTTTTAGATTTGGAAAAATGCAGGAATGCTGGACTTTGGACCCGGAAATGAGATCGGAATTTAAAGATCTCGTCAAGTCATTCAGCGGCATGTTGACCAGTAAAACTGACGTGTAACTTATTGAATTTACGGCAAATATTCATTTGCATTACGGTGAAAAATTTATCATTTTCCAAGTATTATAGCTCTTTAGATTTTAGTTTGGTTATTGCTGACGCAAGTCGAGGATCGGGTTAGTACTTTTTACAAAGTACGTTGTCAATTGCAAGTTGAGGAAAGATACTTCCACGTAACGTACTTGCATTTACATGTAGTAAGCTCACCTCAATTACAAACACAAAATAGCTTCTTGGCTACTAAATTGTTATGATTTGAAATTTAAGTAGGTCATCACTAGTCAAATAAAGTTGATATTAACAGTTATTCTTTGAGCTGTACTTGTAATGTTCAAAATAATTAAATTTTAATAAATTAGTGTATACTGTACATATAAAACAAGCAATGAAAATGTTATGAATAATTATTTATTAATGAATATTGCTGTATGGAAAACAGCATAATTGCTAAGTTTGGAGTTTACTTGACTTTCATTTTTCTGCTGTAATCTGTCAACTGACAGATTACAGCAGAACTACCAATAATTGTTAATCCAAATTATACAAACTATTAAATGACCGAGTGTAAAACATTTAAAAAATAATATTTTTTGTTATGTTAAACTATTTGTATATTGTATGTATATCGAAGTTTTCGTAATTTGAATAAATTATACTCATTCGATTCATTAAGTCGTTACTACAAAATTTGATCATTATCAGTTTCTGGACTACTTGCCAAAAATTTGTCTGCATCAACTGTACTTGAAAAGCAATTAAATATCGAAAAATACAAAGTTCTTGGAATCAAAAACCACGTAGTAGCTGATATTAAGTCGTGTTTTGAATTAATCATTAATAATCAAACGTTGATATACAACATAAATTTCACGTCTTACAGTTAGAGATGCATAACTTCGATGCCGTAAGAACTGGTAGCAAAGCTTGTATTGTACATTTACATTTACCAGAATCTTTCTTATTCCTAGCAGCCAATAATATTACGATGAAACTTACGTAATGTGAATTTACGCCCATTTTCATGGTATTAATTTATTTGTACATTTTAACAAAAAATGAGATCCTTACGCCGCAGTTATTATATACTACAGCAATCCTCTTTTACATGATATAATGATTTTTGGAAGTGCGGTTGTGTTTCTTCCTAATCTTTTATTGTGGTTAACTTATACTTGTGAAAGAATGATTCAACTTTTTACACCCTATGTATTTAGAAAAACTTTGACAACTTAAAACACAACATTGTATTAATCATTGAATTTAAATGTATCACTAACTTCTTATATTGAATAGTTACATAGAATATAATATAGAATAGTTAATTGACGTAAATTATTGTTGATTAACAAAGTATTTCAAAGTTACAAATCAACAAGTTTTTGAATGAATAATGCCACATTCAACTAAATAATTAAGCCAAATACCCCTTCAAATAACCTTTTTAAGGTTGAATGTGTTTATTTAGGTTTTGCAAAAAAAAACTGAAGCATTCAAAATAAAAACTGATGTCGCCGCAATGTCAGCTGAAGCAAAGACTGTTCATTGCATAATAACATCATAAATTTATTTCTTTTGCAGTTGATATTCAAAAAATAGAAAATTCAGAAAAGCTTGCTACTCTTAATGAGTTATCTCAGTTGTTTTCATATTCACATTCGGTAACTGATCTGTAAAGAACTTTGCCAGTTTTGAGAAATCTGGTCGACATTGGGATTCCAGTGTCCAGCACTGTATCATTAATTGATATCTAATGAAGCAATATACAATGCACCATTAGTTAATCAGACTATTATAGCGTTCCCGCTCAACAATAAATGATTAAAATTATTTAATGAATTTAATTTAATACATTTTCGAAGTTACATCACTAGGACACATTAGTCTTTTTCCATCTTTTAGTTGGTCTATGAATGTGTTCACTCCATTGTCCTTAAATAACACAATTTCTTCATACGGAGTCATACCTAAAAACAAATAAAACCAGCCACTCGTTTTAACAATATTCAAAAATTCATGAAAAAGTAGTTTAAACATTTAGAGAAAGTAATGACCAAGTGTAAAGATTTCCCATATTGTGACCCCAAAACTCCAAATATCAGAATGAGTTGAAAACTCCAAAGTTTCTAAAGATTCTACCGCCATCCATCTCCAAGGTAACAAGTCATGTTTACCCCTTTTGACTAAATCCTGATATCGTAACAATTTCCTCGATAATCCAAACTTTCCAATTTTACATACTTTATTTGGTAAACTAAGGTAAATACGTTTAGTTCTTAGGTCACCATGGATTACATCCTGACTTGATAAGTAATCCATACCAGAAGCTATCTCTTTCGCAAATTTGAATTTGTCAAACAAGCTAATCTTATCTTTAAACTTCGAAATATAGTTTTGTAATGAGCCTCCTTCACAAAATTCTGTAGCAATCCATAAAACACCCTTTTGAATCTCTTTGGTGTAACATCCAATGAATCTTACTATATTAAAATGGTTTTCTAGATAGCATAGCATTTTTACTTCACTTAACATAGCTATAAAATATGTTTTCACTATTCTCTTATTACAAATTTCAACCAAAATTTGTTCTTCGGATTCTGGCATTTTATATTTATATACTTTTGAAAAATTCCCATGCAAAGTGAAAACTTTTTTGGCATTTATTTTTATTGTATTTTTAGAAATTTCATGTTCTTTTTGGTGCACTAGTCCATCGAAAACGTTAAAACTATGATGTGTTTCACGTTTTCGTTTAAGTGATGCTTCTTCAAGGGTTTCACGTCGGCCTTTTAAAAAGTCATCGACTTCTTTTGTAGTAAGATATTTGCGGTTTTTCATGATTTGTAAAGTAACTAAGAGAAGTACAAGAAATGTTAGTGCCGCTGCACCCATCAAGATGTATTGATTATAAGCTGACCACAAATTTTTAACCAATTCTGCTTCATTTTTTGTTGTATTCTGTATTTGTTGATAAGGTAGTTCAGAGGTACTTCTGTCAACTTTACTAGAAGGGAAAGACGACGTCACTGGGAAATTGGCCATAGACGAAAAAACTGTTGTGGTTGGGACTTCGGTCAAATGTGAAACAGATGTCAAACTTGAAGCCTCGGCTTTAGCAGTTAATGTTGAGGTTTGAACGTTAGTTATTAGGCTCTCCTTAACTAATTTTGGTGACCAACTTGGTTTGTTTAAAAATTTCGCTTGTATATCTTCAAATGAGGAAATGTCTCCTAAATTATTGTAGTTTTTTGATTTCCAAAAACCAGCTGCATTCGTTTTGGTTTGAGGAGATAGAGCTGGGAGGAAATAATGAATGTCGTGAGTATTTGCAAACTTGTTAATATCAGCAAGGAATAAAAGTAGGTTTTTTGATTGGCTATCAGTTGTGTTTCCATTTAGTATAGGATGAAGGCGAAAATGAATTTCTTTTAGGTTTGGGAAGAAATATTGAAAAAGTTTCTTCAAGTATAGATGGGCATTTAACGTGTCTTGCATGGTGATATTGTTGTTGTGAGCAGGTATTACATTAGTTTCACAAATCAAGTAATTTAGACTGCTGATATTTGTATAATTTAAGACGTTTGTCGTTAAAATATTCATCGTATTGTTTGTACAGTTCTTAAGCGTGAGACCTACCGACATTTTATCCTGACTCAAAGAAACATTATACTCATTTCCAAATTTGCCATTTACTAGATAGTGCATTTTCACATCGATACCATAGTCTACTAAATCTAATGCTAGCGAAATTGCCGTCCCTGAATCTTCATTAGACAAATTTGCTGGCATGCCTATGTAAATGTTTCGTTGAGATATATTATTGCTTTTTAAATTTTCTTTAAAATCATCTCTTTTCACAGCATTATATAAAATATTAAGCTCAGACCCAGAACTTAAAATAATTTCAACTGCCATAAATTTACCCAACGCAAACAACAAAATTGTTTTTAGCTCACGAGAACTCAATAGATTAATATCGCTTCGTATGTTTAAAGATATTGTAGTACCAATATATACATTATATAAATCAAGAACTTCAACATCCAACTTATCTGTTGACTTCTCAATACATGAATACATTCCTTTAGTCCAAGATCCAAATACTCTTGACTGATTGTAGCTTCGACGGATAAAAATAGGAAATAACTCCATTAAATTTTGAATTTGCCCAGGTATTGTTGTTTGTAGTTGTTGCCAAGATATTGGATTATCATAAGCTGCTAGAGTACCAATGGGCTGTAGAATAACTGGAAAATCGTGTATTCGTGCCCATGTTAGTAATATTTCATACAAACGATAAATGTTTGCAAACCTAGTGGTACAGTAAATAGGATATTTAACTACTGCACTTTTCTCTCCTTCGTATGTAACCTTGAGCCTCAAAAATATCCGTTTGTTAGCACCATGACGAATTCGCAGTATTTGACGCCCTAGTGTCAATGCATCCAATTTTATCAAAATGTTACTTATATAACTGTTTATATCATCGGATTCAATTTTCAGGACACCCCTCCAAACTATGATGGTAGATTCGTGGCCTAAAGAACCGCAGCCAAGAACTCTTTGTAAGGTCAAAGCATGGCAAATTAAATCATACTTGCCATTATGAAGAATTGAACCAAAAATATCGAGCCACTCCGTGCATCCGGTCTCAATCAGAATCGAGTTTTCCCTGTCAAAATTTGCCTTAAGTCGAAGCCTTGCTACACCATCTGACCAACTGAAATATTCACTCTCTCTATAGTATGTAGAAAATATTAGTCCCTTTAGGTTCATTCCACTAACTTTAAGCATATTTTGAATGCCGTTTTTGTTACGGCCATATTCGGAAAATGAATTATGCATATCATTCAAATATAATACGTGTTGCGGTCGGCATGAATCGTTGATGCAGTTGGTGTCAGGGATACCTTTGCGTACCAATGCCTGCCAGGTGCCTGTTCATTAGAAAGTAGCATATAAGAAAGCTATACAAAATTTACTTTCTAAATTTACAAAATGTAATGGAATATTACGACAAAATTAAGTTACCTCCTTTTAACATAATAGTATTGAATCCGGATAATGCGATTTCTTTCAAAAGAAAGCCAAATGATGGCATTTTTTCTACATCAAACTTAAGTAGTTCAGGTACAACCAGTTCATCTGCTATATTTTGTAAAACAGCTACGTTAGCCGATATTGATGTGTATTTCAAGATGAGATACAGGTCGTCTTCTTCAATCGCCCATTGTCGACCGAATTGATCAAGAACATTTTCATATGTGTCCGTGTAATTCATTAGCATGTCGTCCAACGCTATTAACGCCATGTCAACCAAGTCTTTGCCGTAAGATTGTAAAATTCCTTTCCCAAAACATTCTTTGTTTTTGGCATCATCCACATCTAAATTTACTTCTAGACTAAGCTTATAAAATATGTTTTTGGTTAGGTTTGTATTGTTAAAATTCTTAACACTGTCTGTCAAAACTAATTTAATCTTCTTCATATTTTCTTTAAATGTGGCATACGATTCAACAAACACTTTGTCATTGCGCTTCAAATTGTAGTCAACAATAAAGTAGTCGGCATCTTTTTTGTAATTAATATCGACTTCACAATTTAGATGTCTATAGTCAAAGACGTAACCTATATCTAGTTTACTTATGTTTTTAACTTTTAATAATTCTTGTACTTCATAAATAATACTACCATTTTTCTGGGTCACCTGACTTTTGTTTGAATTAAAATTACATGTATTTTTTATAGAATAAATTTCGAAAGATAAATTATTTACTATCGACGAGTGATAAGATAATAAATCGAGTAGACTGGAATATCTATTTTCTACAAAATGCTTAAGATCTTCCGCATCTGACTGGTACACCCGATCCCTAATTTGATATGAAAATTAAACATTTCGTAATATTAAATGAGAAAATTAGTTTATAGTAAATGTATTTTGTTATGGATTTAACTAACTTGATATTTATTAGTAGCTTAATATCAAGTCCTGATGATTTTATACGATTCAATGCAGTTCTTACTCCGCTGGTTTTCTCATCTTGAAAATCTTTTAAAAGAAAGCATTGATTGTTAAAACCATAAATGTATTTTTTAAATCTTTTTAGACCAATTAGCTTACCATATTCATAGTAAATAAAAATCGGTTCCACTTTTTCACTGAGAGTGTTATGTTTGAAAAGGGACTTCATTGCTGATGATAAATCTGCTCCTGCCAGTTTGTCATTATCAATGAATTTAGTGATGTCAAGATAAATTCGATTTCTATCAATATCTGCACCCACATTGATCAATAAATGACTAATTAAGATAAAATTCAAAGTAAAAAGGCTGTTTGGCATTTTAAAACTTTGTCATGGACAGCGTCTAATGAAGTATCATTGAATATTGTAGATTAGAAAAATAATAATTGTACTCTTTCTTGTTAAGTTAATTGATAAGGTTAGTCAAATATAGGGCGTTATTTTCATGTCTATCTAACATAACATGTATTTGAAAAGTATTCTAAACTAAAAGTACAAGAAACCTGGTTCGTCAATTACCAGTAAACACGACTTTACATAATAACTTAATGAATGTGATACTGTGGTTTATTTTTAATTGTGGGAAATAATTTGGTTAACTTGTTAGCAAGAACCATGTATGTTATAATGATTATTTGTTCAACCAAATTCTTTTAAGAGTTAGAAATAATTATGTATTTTATGGTAGTTTATATGATAATGGTTTTACCGTATGGAACATTAGGTATTAGATGCTAGATGTGCTAATAAGGAAAATTATGCAATTATTTTCTTTTTCTTACAAAAAGTTCGAGGATATATTTTATTATAAAATAACCTAAGATTTTATTCAATTATTGTACACACAGTTTTTCATTGCGAATAATCAATTTGTTTCTTATTATCCTGACATCCATTAACTATTGGAACACCTGCACCGTCAATTATTGCCTCCATACCGAAATCCATGAGCATCGTGCCCTTACCCATCACTATAACCGTATACTCATCAAAATCGCTTAAATACTCTAAACCCACCAATCTTGTTCTTATTTCCCCCGCACTCAGCTTTTTCCTACCTACTTTGCCACTAACTTTACTGTAAACGTTGTATTTTAGAGGATAATTTTGCACCATTCTTACAAATGAGTTAACATTATACAAAGTGCAAGGCCCGATTTCAATTTTCTGATTAACAGAAAAGTCTGTAGTGACTTCTCTCCTTCTAATTTCCTCTTCTTCAATAGAGACGTGCTCCTCACTATTGTAAGCACTTTTCAGGGATGCCGTAACCGTTGCCTTGGAAACCAATGGTATATCTGCTGAAAATTCCGTATTAACCCCTGTCTCCACACTCCAATTTTGCATTGCCGTATAATTTTTAACAAGAACAGTTTCCGTTGCCTCAATAACAGATTTCTTGGCTGAATACTCCTCAGCTACGATAGCGGTTCCATTATTTCTAAACGTAGTTGTCAGC
The DNA here is from genome assembly GCA_034699025.1 of Entomobrya cf. arborea Gr-Col-00668. Taxonomy (NCBI): domain Eukaryota; kingdom Metazoa; phylum Arthropoda; class Collembola; order Entomobryomorpha; family Entomobryidae; genus Entomobrya; species Entomobrya cf. arborea Gr-Col-00668. The sequence continues at coordinate 31,887 of JAQIWN010000346.1, forward strand.
GACATTGATATATCTGAAGCAGAGGACATTGCATTCACAGAAGCTGGATCTGAGTTAATTTCGAATTTGATAACAGTTGCCTCAAGTCTCATACATTTTGCCAGTTCTTCAGAACAAGGGCTTATAGCCATAATACGTTTCCATGAAGTGGACGAATAGGTGAGGTTTCTTAAATTTTCTGATAGAAAGCTTACTCCACCTTGTAAAGTTATATGGCTTCCTGTACAGCTTGGTGGAGCCCCAAAGTTGCTCACGTATAGATTGATGCAGTTGCCATGATTATCTAGACTGGTTACACGATTGGTGAATTCGGGTAATGTGATACAACCGCAAATATCCTTATACTCGGCGACTTGCTCTGTACAGAAAATTTTAATTGCATACATTAATTCCAACTGTTATTGTGTTTTTTAAATTACTTATGTAATTATTTTTTGCATTTACTTACTTTTTTCCTCGAAAAAGTCTACAGTTATCGCTTGTTTGCTATCACATTTGTGAAATGAACGTATTTTGTCATTAAAATTTTCATTGAATGCGTGGGTAACATTGACCAGTGTTGAATACGATCCTTGATAAAGTTTAATGCTACTTTGTGTACAGTCTAAACCCGCGTAAACTAAAATACAGGAAGCGGTGATGAGTGAGCTGGCTTTATCGAAGCCAATCGCGGGTAGATTTATACAGCTCCCATTTGACATGGGTATTTCACTGATTAATCCTAAACATAATCATTAAATGTTACTAATTAAGATCTTTCATATTAATGCAGTCAATTTAAGGTGACTTACCAATGTGGTTTTCCGATTCGTAAAATGCAACTTTTGAGCTCACAAAGTGAGTTACCAGCAATAGTGAAAACCATATTATTTTAGTGAGATCTCCTAAAGAATTAAAATGTGGCATCGTTAATACGATGATCAGATTTAACTTGAACCTGTAAGGCTGGCGTATTATTAGTGCAGTGACTAAATTTGAAAATGGCAACTTATTTACCGTTCCCCCATTTATATACCCTTAGACGTTCAGCATACCTACTGTTACATTTGATTTCCATCTATATAGTTCATACAACAAAAAACAAAACGAAATGCTGCCGATAAAATTTTCACTGAATCATGTTATTTTTTGCCAGTTTTGCTTCCTGTATTTAAATTATCGCGAATTAATCAAGGTTGTCTGATTTCAAGCCAAAGCTCTTACGTAGTAGCTTATGTTGGAAACTGGTAAAATACATAGGACTTGATGTCATACCATGATTCTTTTGTTAATAACAGATTAGTAACGTTTAATGAAATTAAAGTCATTTGACAGATTGAATTTCTTAGAATGTCAATTTTTATTTACCTCCCATTTTATCGCGTTTATGTTTACAAATGGCTTAGGTTATATCGTTCACTGCTTATGTAATACATCAAACTGACTTGCATTGCATCAACAAGATAAAATTTACTAAAAACGAGCGTGGAGTCAATGATGTAATCAATATTTACAATTTATGATTAGCTAGTATGACTGGCTGACATTTGAATTTCATTGTCTCCATGATTATGTTGACGATTAATGTGGTAACCGATAACGTGAAGTATGTAGTGGGAAATTTTATGTTGCATCTCATTAACATTCCATAGACTGGTGACAAGAAGATATCAAACTAAATTCTATTTATGTTTGATTATATTTATTTGTTTTTTCAGTTTATTGGCAGGTGTTTTAGAAATAAGTATTGTTTAGGTATATTCCGTACAATACACAATATGTGATACTTAAATATTGCACCATAACTATATTAATTAAATTAAAAACACGAGTATTGCAGGATATGATAAATTAAGTGTACACTTTTAAGGTAATAACAAATAATTTTACAGAGAACCTTATGCACTGTGAATTTGGTTTCGGATGTTTTTTTTTCTTTTATAAAACTATTACGTATTTACTAAATTAGGTACACATCGTCAATTAGACAAATCATGAATTTGAGCTTTAAATAAGTTTTTACCTATCATCTCAAGATTAATCGTTTTTTGATAAAATAGCAGTAAAAGAAGTGACCAGTTCAGCAAACTCTGCCCTCATATCTGGGTCAAGGGGTCAACATTGCTGCATTTTTTCGTATCTGAAATAAAATAAAATTACATTTCGTTACTAAATTAGCTGTGAAATTTATCTTAAATTTTTTGAAAGGGAAGGGAAAATAGTATTTAAGTTACATACATTTCAGGTGTTGCGTGTAGTGGAAATGGTAGCCTTTTTCCTTTTAACAAACTTGCGACATGCATTTGTGAGCATATTTCAGCAGTCCCGTATGGAGCATCGCCTAAAATATCATTCATTATATATTCGTATGAAAAATTTCATATAATATTTTATCATTTCGTTTTTAAACTTGTACCCAAGCTGAAAATTTCCCAAAGAGTGACCCCATAACTCCAAACATCCGAATACACCGAGAAGTTTAAATGTTGCAGTGTTTCACAAGGCATCCATCTCCACGGCAACAGCTCTCGCTTTCTCTTTTTCACTAAAGCTTTATATTCAAGTATTTTTCTTGGCAATCCAAAATTACCTACTTTGCAGACTTTGTAACCGTCTAAATACACATTTTTACTTCTCAGATCACCATGAATTATCTTTTGACTTGAAATGTATTCCATGCCAATAGCTATTTCACAGCCAAATCTTATCAGTTCTATAGCATCTATAGAATTTTCTAATCCCCTTAAATAATTTTGCAATGAACCTACTTGACAAAATTCTGTGACAATACACAATACTCCTTTTCGAATTTCGTTTGTGTAACTACCCAAAAATTGGACAATATTGTTATGGTTACCAACATAGCATAACATTTTTACCTCACTCATTAAAGCTTTAAACCTATCTTTTGGACATTCTCTCTTACAGATTTCCACAAGTACTTCATTTTCTCTACCATTTTGATTTTTAGCACGAACTTTATTAAAATATTTATTAGATACAATTGTAGAAGCTTTTTTGTAAAATTTAAAATTGCTCTTTGATATTTCGTAGTCCTTTTGATATACCAAGCCATTAAACACATTACGAGATTTTTTAATACTTGTTTTTCTTGCCCTAGCAGCTTTCTCTAATGTTTTTAGTTTACCATTGAAAAAGTCGTTCACTTCTTTTTTAGATAAGTAATTGTAGTGCTTCCAAATCTTCAAGGCAATGAGAACGGCTACCACCAATATAACAATGAATGTGACACCAACTGCTATGAAGAATATATCTAATGACATGCCTAGAGTATTTAGAAAATCATTATCTTTTGAGCTATTTTTCGAATTTCCTGTATGTGAAGTGATTGATTCGCTTGCTTGGGTAGTGAGTTCTGGTATGTTTGTGGTTTCTGAGGTCGAAGTCTTTCCTCGTCCTGTACTAGTTGGTATTGTAGCATTAAACTTTAAAGCCGGTCTCCATGTACTTTTGCTCAAAACTTGTGCTAATTTCTCCTGAAAAATGCTGATATTTGATAAAGTCTGATAGTCTTGTACTTCCCAAAAGCTGCTTTCTCTAACCGATTCCCGAGGAAGAGCAGGAAGCATAAAATAGCTCATCTTGTGATCTTTTGCAAAGGTATTTACATCCGCGAGGAAAAACATTTCATAAAAATCTTCTTGTTCTCTTCCATTGGTTTTTTTGTTTGAAATCGTTGGATGAAGTCGAAAATGTATTTCTTGTAAATTTGTAAATGTTTGCTGAAAAAGCTTCTTGATGTAAAGATGTGTTTCTAAATAACCTTGCATCGATTCTTTATTCGTATTGGTAGCTCGTATTGGGCCAGTTTCACAGACTATATAGTCAATTTGTCCCAATCTGGACAAATTAGTATTTTTTCTGTCGAAGGTTATCATGTGCGCAAGGTCTATACAGTTTTCATGAAGTATTCCTTGAAGAAAATTTTTAGTATTTATTACAGACCTTGAGTAAATTTCATATGTGAAATGTATGTAGAGCTGGAAGTCAATTTGTTGTATTTTTGTCAAAATTTGTTGAATTTTTTGCTCCACGGGAAAATCACATTGTAAGTAAATTTTTCTTTCATGGATCTTATTTTTAACAAATATTGCTTTGATGTTTGGATCCGAGAAAACTTCATCTAAAATGTTTATATTGTGTACTTCAAGTAGCACAATTTCAACTGCTAAAAATTTTCCCAATGCGTAAAGCAAAATTAATTTCAGCTCTTCAGAAGTAAGAACTCCATTATCTGTACGTAAATCCATGTAAATTGTGGCACCGCCAAAATTATGGTGAAAATCAGTATCGCGAAGGTCCTTCAAGGAATTAGTCTGATTAAGGCATGGATACATGCCTAAAATCCATTCTGTTTCAAAAGTGGTAGATAAGTTGTAACTACGTCGAATGAACACGGGGTTGTATTCCATTATCGTCCTTATTATTTCAGAGTTTGAAGTAGTAAGTGGTCGCCAGACCAAAGGATTGATAGTGTATCTTTTAGCTTGATAGGCCATCAAAATTTTCGACCTCTCAAATTTCAATTATTTTTAGCACACATTGTGACTAGGTCTTAGAAAGTTGTTGTGGCCAATTTTCAGCCGACCTCGTAACACATGGTGGCCACAGGGGTTAAAACCGC